>JAVJIF010014150.1:0-138979 GCA_038442645.1 Agave tequilana | reverse complement strand
ATTGCATAACATAACGTCAGGCGTTAAGTACTGGGTGAGGTGGAGCTAACACTCTGCAAGGCTCGCACTTGGCAGAGCTCACGCGGTGAATCCAGTGCATAACACATCGCCAAATGCTAAGCGCCAGGGTGCAGCAAAGCCCACGCCTGGTTGATCTCGCGTGGCTAGATCATGACTTTCGCTTGGCGAGGCTAGTGGGGTCTGTGGCTCATCTAGTCCATAAAGACTGCTGGGCGTGTGGCTCCGAAGAACATGATCAAGATTTCATAATAATCGAGATGAGTTCTGAATGCTATCGTTTGGATGTCAACCTAACGGCAGATCAGTTCTGAAAAATCCTCAGCTCCCTGAAGTTGATAGAAGAGATCGTGATCGTCCGTGAAATAGTATAAATAAAACTATCGTAACTCTGTCTGATAGAAATCCTAACTCCAAAATTCTTGTCATATATATATAATATATATATATATATATATATATATATATATATATATAGAGAGAGAGAGAGAGAGTGCAGAGCCAAAGAACAACCCGATATAAGATAATCTGGTGTACTAGAATCAAAGAATATCAGAATAGGATGAGAGTGAACTATATCTGTTCTGCCGTTACCTCACTAGTCTACCATATCTTAAGTTGGTATAAAGACTATGAAAACTGAAATAGAAAAAATGGAGGAGATTCAGAAATCAAAAGAAGGAAGATCAAGAGAAAATAGATAACTCTGCACTTGTAGTTGGATTGTATAATCAGGACTCATGCATTCCAGTTGCAAATTTTTTACAATTAATTTGTCGACTGGTTGTACTGTGAATGTGAGAGCCTAGGCTCTAATACCACCCTATAATTTCCCGCTCCTGCGAGTACGAAGGCGTTACTGTGATGTATATACGCGGTCAAAAATACCCTCATGTATATATGCTAAGTATCAGTACATGTAAGAATCAGAGTACGAAAGTACGTGGTGCATATATATTCCAACATATGAGTACAATTATAAAGTTATCAAAAGATGTGACAAAAATATTACAAGAATATTACATCACTGATAGGCACAAATGCGAGAATACAAAGAGATACACAAGTATGAACAGTACAAAAATCGGTCACGAGTTACAAAAAGAAAACTTGAGAGCTGAGCAGGGGCCTGGAAGGATAGAACTCTGGACAGTCTGCCGATCCACACTTCCACTACACATCTCTGATCAGCAACCGAGAGAATCAGAAGCTCCAACCTCCAGGATCTAGGCATACAGATCCATGAGAGTCAGAACTCTTCAACGAGTGATAAGACGAGTGCCAAGTGGCATGCAGAGATAAGCACACATGTATCGATAAATCTGAATCAAAAGCAAACTTTGAAAATCATGTCATTAGCATACACACTCGAACATGAAGGCATCAAATGATGTGACAAAACTAGTTGTACAGGCTCAGTAGATACATTCATGAGATTGATACCTCAAAGGGATAATCCAAATAAGAAAAACCTCATCTATATACTATATACCTCATGTGTCCATCGACTGAGTACACAAAACTCGAGCTGTCCACACTAACAACATAGCAAAATAATATGAATCAGTAAAAAGCATTGATTAAATGGTTACCAAAGAATCCGTATAAAATCAAGAGTAAACAAGTCAGGAGGTTAACTATAGTAGTACAAGTATAATGTCAAGCATGAGACTGGCTGTGTACAATATGGTAACAGCAGGAGATTTTGGAGTAATGCACAGGTGGTAAATATATAAAATAATAATAATAATAACAAACTAGAAATTCGAATTAAAATTTGATTAAAGCAAATATGACATAACTAGCGGTACAACCTAGATTATGGCTTCATAAGATAAGTACGTCGAAGAAATAATCCAAATAAGAAAACCCTCATCTCTATACCATATACCTCACGTATCGTCATCTGAATGTATACAACCCGAATTGTAAAATAAGTCAACGAATTATTAATTAGTATCTTATTATTTTTACTCGTCTGACCCATATATCTAGGTATCTGTCCTGTTGTACATCTCAACACACATACATCCATATATGATCAAGTTGAGGTTTTGTTATTAGAAACTGATGAAGAACTGATGAATCATATTTATAGCGGGTCCCGCCTCTGCCCGGGATAACGACTTTTGTGATTCTGACTCCTGCTTTTCAGGGACTTGCATATCGCCCCATTCAACACTTCATTGGGGACTTATATCATGCCCACATGACACTTCGTATTATAATCCACCATTATAAATACGACATCACCCTGGCATCCATCAGTTTCGCCTAACCCGATGTAAGTAATCCTTTTAATAGTTTATTAAATAATTATTAGATTACAGAAATGAGCAGGAGCATGTCAGGAGTATCATGGGTACATGTGTACTAAAGTATATCAGGTCATCATTCCGTAAGTGATAATTATAAGGCAAATTATCATGCATGATGTCAGGTTTTAAGTATGTCAGGAATTAAGTGATGACAAGCATGTGTCAAGTGATAGCATGCAGGAGTCAGGTGTCAAGTAATAGCATGTCAAGTAATGAGCAAAGCAGAAATCACTATCGTATATCTTAATACAAGAAAACAGTACCGATACAGGAGATTAGTACAAATACAGAAAGACAGTACCAATACAGGAGATTAGTACAAATACAAGAAATTGATACGATTTTGGAAAGCAGTTCAAGCACAAGTTCAAACTCTACACAACCATAAAGATAAGAATAATAGTTGAATTATCAAGTAGACAACCGGCATGCAAGCAAGCGTACATCTAAATGAAACTAAGTAAGCTGGAGTGAAACTAACGTACAACACTAGAGGCCATCATGTTCGGTGTAGTAATCGCTCGCGGCACGGTCTAAACCCGTACGGTGGAGTAAGCGTATGAATGCTATTCTCCTATGTGTGGCAAACCACGATCACGCTATAACTACTATCGAACGGAGTTAGCGGTTAAGCGCTAGGTCCACCTACCGAGCATTGCTGAAAAATCTGACACTCTGACTTCACTCCCTCTTTTGAGGAAGTGGGAGAAAGCCCATAGAGGTGAAGGGCCAGAAGGCCAAGTAGGTACCCGCAAAAGTGTTAGTATCAAACACACATAAGTAAACACAGGAACATGTAATAATTAAGATATCAGTAGAGTAGTGAAACCTAGAGGTTGAGTAAGACAGGAATAAGTAAGTGAGCAGACAAGCAAACAAACAAGCAGAGTTAAGCAAGATAGGAGCAGAGCAAGCGTACAGCGCTGGATGCTATCACGGTCGGCGTAGTTACCTCTCACGGTAAAGCCACGATAATGTACAACTATCTCTCATGATGTAACTATACTCTCATGGAGTTAGCGGTAAAGCGCTAAGTGCTAGACTTGCCCACCAGGCGGGGTCGAAAGACCTAATGGTCTAATCGCACTCCCTCTTTCGAGGAAGTTGGCATAAGAGAGACCATAAGGTCTAATAAGGCCAGAGGGTCAAGTACGTACCTGAATAAAATAACATTAGCAAAGACAAACTACATATATACATAGTAATAACTAGACTACCCGTGGAGTGAAGCCCGGAGGCTGAGTGTAGAGCCTTGATGCAAAGTAGAGAGCCCGAAGGCTAAATGACCATGAAGCATCGACCACACATGATAAAGTAGTAATAAAGTAAAGTCACAAGCAGGTATAAGTGCATGAAGTAAACTACACTAGTACAAAGCATCACATGTATACTATACATACAATCTTAGGCATTCCGCCATATACAATACAGGTATACACTCACACTGATACATACATATGTCTACACACAAATACAAATACAACACGACAAATATACAAATTCTCCAAAAATATAATTCAACTAGTCGAAGCGGAAAACACAGAACGAGACGAGGACACTTGTCTAAATCTTTAAAATACGCCAAAAATCTTAGAATACCAGAAACATGTGCACACCTGCCACCATATATTAAAATATAAATATATCTATAATTTTAGGGAGAGGATAAGAGAGAGGAAAGAGAAAAGAGAATAATAGAGAAAGTCAAAGGAGGAGAGAGGGAAATCAAGAGAGAGCTTAGAGAATGAGAGAAGGCTGCTGCCCTACTCACGCACAGGGAGAGGAGCCAGCGGCCCCACGGCATAAGTGGGGCCCAGGCTTGGCCGTGCACTGGTTGCAAGCACAGCCAGGGGGCGCCGGTTGCCCACTGGCTGGCGTTGGCCAACAAGGGGAGGATGGGAGGTGAGGTGTGGGGTGTTGGTAGTTTTAGGTTGTGATGATGGAGGCTGTAAGAGATTTGGTAGTGGTAGAAGTGATTTAGGAGATGAAGTTGGTGATAAGGATGGAGATGATGATAAGGAAGAGGGTGATGGTGAAGGTGGAAATATAGAGGACGGTGGTGGATTTGGAAGTGGTGGATGGTGTGGTGGTTGTGGAGGAAGGAGGTGATGGTGGTGGTGGAGAAGATGATGAAGATAGAGATGAGGATGATGATGTTGGTGGTTGGATCGTGATGGTAGTGAAATTAGGGGAAAGAAGGAGGGAGAGAGAGAGTGGGGGTTATAGGGGGTTGGCGCGTCGACCATAGGCATCGCCGGCGGTGGGTCGCGCGCGGTAGTAGAGGCGTGCCCAGTTCCAAGTGAGAGAGAGGGATTGCGAATTGGAGAGTGAAATCGAGAGAGAGGGAGTAGGAATTGAGGAAAGAGAAGCAGATTATAAGAATTGAGAGAAGAGAGAGGGAATTTCAGAGTGAAAGGGAGAAGAAGTTGTCATTGGTGTCATCTTGGGCTGGGGAAGAAAAAAGAAAAGAAAAAGGAAAAGAAAGAAGAAAGAAGAAATATAAAGGGGAGATAGTTTGGGGGTTCGTGTGGAGGAGAAAAAAGACAAAAAAAAGACAAAAAAAAGAGAATAGAAAAAGAAGTGGTGGAGAAAATTGGAAAAAGAAAGAAAGAAAGAAAAAGGGAAAAGAAAAAATCTGGATAAATCTCCGAATCAGGGAAAACACCAAAAATATTAGAAAAGAAAGAAAAATGGAGTAACTCAGGAAGGTTCCCGAAAATTCATAAAAATAATAATATTATTTTAAGGTACATGGTGAAATAAAATTTTAGAAATTTAATCTAATTTTCAAATTAAAAATCTTAGAATCAACTGGCGATACCGGTCGACATTAAACCCGCTCAAGTTTTGAAAAACTTAGAAAATCTACAAAAATATATTAAAGTAGAAAATGTGATTCTAATAAGTAATGTGAAAGCAGATTTTTGAAATTCACCCCACTTGTAAATTAAAAATCCTAGAATCGGTCGGTGGTACCGGTTTATACCGATTTTGAAGGTTTTGCAATTTAATTAGAAAAATTCTAGAAAATCATGAAAAATCTAAAATATTGAAAAATTGTTGGCCCAAAGGCCATTAGCCCGGACATTTTGATGATAACAAACCATATTTAGTTATGTGTTTAATAATTTTGTTTACATGAGTTTCAGGTAAAACATGATAGTTGATTTGACGGCTCCACATCAAGACTCACAATTTGAACGCCACTAAAGATTTGGATTCCCAAGCCTTGCACGGTAGAAAAGCTTCAGGATCAAACATAAAAGAAAGATTCAAGATTTGTAATTTACTTTTCATTTTTTAGATATTTTGTCAAAACCTAGACGATAGAGGTAGAATACTTGGGATTATTACTCACACACACTTAGTATTGCTTCATGGCTTCAAAACAATTTTTATATAAAAATTTATAAGTTAGTTTTTAGAAAAACCATGTTTTGGAAAAATCTATTTTAGAAACCAAGTGTTTCATTTCACCAAAAGGATTTTCATCAAAATAGAGTTCAAATATTTTTTGGTGTTGATCTATGATCACACACTATTTTTACAAGTCCTAGAATCCTATTTTAATAAACCCTTAGCCAAAATATTTCCAACCAAAATTTCCTTTCTTTTCTGCAAACTCTGGAAAACTGATCTGACAGAGTCCGGTCGACCGAATCAGTCGACCGACGTGCACGGCTGTGCATGTGTGCACGTCGGCCGACCGCCCGGTCATCCGGAATCAATGTCAGTGTCTCTGTTTGTTTCGGACGACTAGATCGGTCGACCATAAGAGAGTTTCGTCTCTTAGGCTGAGGTTCGGTCGACCCGGCGGTCGACCGTCCCTCCCAACGGTCGGATTTATGACCGTTGGCGGTCGACCGAGCCGGTCGACCGTTAGCTGTCAGAAATTCTGACAGACTCCAACAGCTCTATTTTTCTGGTCAGAATTTTGTTGGGATTCACCCCAACGACTCTTTTGAGCTGAGAAGTTTGTTTTTCATCCACTATAAATAGTGGGTCACTTCAACATGATTTAACAACAAGTTTTACAAGATTTACAAAATATTTTCAAGCAAATACTTTAGTTTTCCTATTAGAAAAGATTTTCTCTCCAAAGCCAAAAATTCCCAACTCTTTCTTGAAGCAATCCTCTACTTCTCACTAGCCTTTTAGCACTACACAATCCCAAGTAGCATCTCTCTCATATTGGTTATAGGATTGTGCTAAGTGAGCTATTTGATCAAGTGTGATCAACTTTTTCTTCTATTGAGAAGTTGTAGAGGCATCGGCCTCAAGCGAGTAGGTGTGCTCCAAGTGTGGTTGCGACACCAAGAGATAGGACAAGTGTGTCCTTGTATTGAAGATCCAGTGGGATCAACAATAGTGAAAATCCTTCAAGTGTGAAGGCGGGGACGTAGAGCGTGGCTCGAACCTTGGAAACATTTCTTTGTGTTTGCGTTTGCTCAAATTTCTCTAAACTCTATCTCTCCTTACTTACTTTATTTATTTATTGCTTATTACTTGCATGTAGTTTAAATTGTGCTCTTAGTTTAAAGTGTTTTAAATTCCTCATAATTGTGATTTCATATAGCCTTCACCTATTCACCCCCCCTCTAGGTGATTTCAATTAGTATCAGAGCTTAACCCTAGAATTTGGTTTAACCACCTTAGGGAGATCCTTGTATTTGGCTATATCTTTTTGCATTTATATTTGTTTGTGCATTATACCTTTGTATTCATGGCATCCCTTGATTTTTCTAGCATCAAGTCCCCACCCAAATTTGATGGCTTGAACTTCCCCATTTGGAAGGTCAAGATGAACCTTTTCTTAAGTACCTAGGAGTTAGAGTAGGTAGAGGTATAACCAAAGAATTTATAGAACCTCTCACCGACGAGAGATCATGGTCCGAGGACACCACCAAGGACTATGAGGCTAATGCTAGGGCTCAATATGCTTTAACCCAAGCCCTTAATGAAGATGACCTCTCACGCATTATTAACTGTAAATCCGCATATGAAGTGTGGAATGTTTTGATTGTGACTCATGAGGGAACGTCACAAGTCAAGAGATCCAAAATTGACTTGCTTCGTTCTCAATATGAGAATTTTTACATGCTTGAGAATGAGAGCATTGATGACATGCTCACTCGTTTCACCAAGATAACTAATGCATTATCTTCTCTAGGTGACACGATCGACAATGACCAAAAGATTCACAAGGTCATTAGAGCTCTTCCCAAAGCTTGGGAAGTCAAGGCAACTACCCTCAAGGAGCTCAACGATTGGGAGGAGATGGACTTCTCCGGTTTCATCGGCAATCTCAAAACCCATGAGATGGAGATGAAGGTAAGAGAAGAAAGGGAGGCGCCGAAGAAGAAAGCCCTCGCTTTCAAAGCCACTCCAACCAACCATGAGGAGGAGGACTCATCGGAAGATTGCGATGAGGACTTTGCCATGCTCATCCAGAAGGTGAGCAAGATGTTTTACAAAAAGGGGAGGCAAAGCAACTTCCGAAGAGGGAAACCTCAAGGAAGGTTTGAAAAGAAAAGAGAGGAGCTGGGTCCTTGCTTTCATTGCAAGAAGATCGGACATCTCATCGCGATTGCCCCGCTCTCCAAGGTACAACCTCCAAGAATGGCCCAAAGAAGAAAAGAGTAATGGTGGCCACTTGGGACGATACGGAGTCGGAATCCGAAGAGGAGAATGATGCCGCACACATGTGCTTCATGGCACATGGGGAGGATGCAACCAAGGTATGTCTTGATAATTCCATAGAAGATGATGAATTGACTATTGATGAACTAGCTCATTTTTTAGAAGAATTACAACATAAGTATGAGATTTCACAATCTCATATAAAAAAAATTAAAAGGGAAAATGAGTTATGAAAAAACAAATTTGAAATTGTTGAAAAAGAGAAAAATGATTTGTCTATTTCCTTTGAGAAAATAAAAATTGATTTTGAAAAATATAAAATAGCTTCTAAGGGGAAAACTTCTATTTTATCATGTAATAAAATGAATTTGTTGAAATCCAAAAACGTGTAGATGTTTTGGATTCAACCCTTAAAAAATGTGCATTTGATTTAAATAAGTTTGCTTCTAGGTTTCCCAAAGGAGTAACCCAAGGGAAACACACTCACCATCAACATGCACGGAAACATGCACACACACATAAGCATGCTCACATGTATGGTAGTGGTAGAATTTATGTTTGCACTCATTGTGGCCGCAAAGGCCATTTAGAAAAATTTCTTTTGCTAAACTTAATAAGATAAATAAACATGTTTGGGTTCGTCCCGGTACTAACCCCAAAGGACCCAAAAAGATATGGGTACCAAAAGACACACCAAATTTAGTTGATACAGGCGGGTCTTCTTCCTCCAAGACTTAGGGGGAGTCGGTGCCGGGTGGTGGATGCATCTAAGCTCAACGAACCTATCGTCGTTTGCATCGCTATCATGGAGGCACCTATTTTGGAGAATGCCCTCGGTTTGGTAAATTCTCCATTTTAAAGTTTTATTTGTTTATATATATATGCATAGGATTGCTAGTTTACCATGTTGTTGTATTGATACATGTTAGTGTAAACTTGCTTTTTCATCATGCTTATATATATGTTTTTTTTGTGTTATGTTAAAATGCTTAAATTTGATTGGGTTTTTGTCAAAACTAGATAAATATTGAAAACATTTTTAAGCAAATACTTAGAGATGGCAATTGCGCACCTCAACTCATATCTAGAGGATTCTCGAGGAGAAGTACAGACCCTTCACCGGGTATTCAGCTTCAACATCTCTAAACCTTTGTTTTATATGGAAAAATAAAAAAAAATTAAAATAAAAATATTTGTGTAAACTTGTTGACAATTTTAATTAATAAGGTTTAAAACATGTTTAACCATTATTTGTTGAAAATATACTCTTTTATTATTTTTAAACTATATTAGATAGATTTTCAACTTAGGTTGTAACTGCCAGTTTTGGGCAAGACCGGCCGACGGAGCTGGTATCCGGTCGACCGACCTTGTCTGGAGATATTTTTTTCCTTCCTATTGATGGCCGACCGGAGCGGTCGCCCGAATTATCTGCAGAGCTCTCGTTAATTTCGACCGACCGGAGCGGTCGACCGACTCATCTATCAGAGCTCTCGGTTAATTTCGGTCGACCGGATCGGTCGACCGAGCGACGAGAATCTGCTTTTTACCCATCCTATTTAAAGCCCTAATCTCTCATTTCCTCTCTCTCACCTCTGCCGACTCTTCCTATTTCCTCTCTCAAAACCCTCACAACTCCTTTCCATCTCAATCCAACTCAAATCCAACCCTTAAACTCTCAAAAATTTTCTGGATCTTCACTCTCAGGCCCTGATCTACGTATACTTTCAAGAAATTTCAGATTTTGGCCTCCTGATCTTCAATTCTTAAGGTAAAAATCATATTTTCTTAGTTTTTACATCAATTCTAGTTCTCTATCTAGATCTTGTCTTTCATCTAGATTAGATCAAGCTTTTACCTTGTCTATCTTGTGAATTTTGATCTAGATCCAACTTTAAACCTAATTATGCCTAAGAGATCTAGATCCGAGAAGGGAAAATCCATAGCCCCTTCTTCCTCTACCAAAACCAAACCTCCCTTTGTTTCCTCTCAAGCTGAACATCGATATCTTCTTCTTTCGGAGAGAACAATAATTTCTGGGAGATGTGTGGTTCTCCGAAATTTTGAACATCTCAATATACCACAGATTTTGAGGAACAATTCTCTGGACCAATTCATGTCCATTAGGGAACCCGTTTACACCTCACTAGTTCCATATTTTTACACAAACTTGTCTTATGAGGGTAACAGGGTTAGGTCTAGGGTACTTGGGAGAGACATTGATATCTCTCTCCAAGAATTTGCTATCTCTGCATCTCTTCTCTGTGGGAGCTGATGTCTACTCCTTTAACCTACATGACTTTGAGTATCCGGCCGGTGAGTCTGAGCTCACCGCGTCTACCTTGCTTCACAGGGATGACAACCTCGGCTTAGTGAGAAATGAGAAAGTGAAATACTTCACCCTCACTGCTCAAGTTCTCGCTAAGTTTGTATTTTATAACATTCTGCCCAAATCTGGTGAATATAGTCACGCCAGAGGACCTGTCCCATTAATTGTCAATTGCCTTCTGAAAGGCATCAAGATAAACTTCGCCATGTTCATCATTTCTCACATGACTTCAGATCATGTCCTTGTCCCCACTAGGCATTTGCCTTATGGGATGCTTATCACCTACCTTCTCAAACAACTTGATTTTGACTTGTCCTCTGTGAGACCCTCAGACCCCTCTGTCAACCTGAACAGCACTGTTGAAGAGGATGCAAGCTGGGATGCGTCATCCTGCTCCCGAGCAGCCTCCTATTCCTCTTCTTTTGTTCAGGGTCTTCTTCTTCTTCTATCCAGGGTCTTCTTCTGCTCCAGGGTCATCTATTCCCTCAGACCTCCAGGCTTTCATTTCTTCTGAGCTACGCGCTCAGTTCCAGGAGCATCATTCTTTGATTTCGCTGAGATCCAGCAGCGCCAGACCCAGATTTTGCGGAGTTAGCGGCGCATCGTGAGGAGATGGACACTCGCTATCAGGGACTTCGCAACGACATGTGCTACTTTGCTGATTCCATGAGATACATGGATTCTTAATTTAGTGCACTCTACGTGAAGTACGACATGCGAGCCCCAGATCTACGGCGTATGCCCGGCCGCTTCCTTCCTCCGGCCCTCCATTTCCAGCTAGGGCCCCTTCTGCTCCTCCAGCACCACAGCCAGGTGTTGCAGCGATCGATCCAGAGGAGGAGGTCAGATGATGATGAGGATGATGATGATGATGTTGATGAGGATATGGCTGCAGGGGATGAGGACGACTCGTCTGAGGAGGACGATTCTGAGGATGATGAGGAGTGATTTCCCTTTATTGATGATGTCAAAAAGGGGGAGAGATATCTTTGAGAACTCTTTGGGCTGTAATATTTTATTTTGTGTATTTTGTTTTGTGTGGACATGTGTTTATGTTTTTTTATGCTTTGTATGAACATGAGTTATTTATGGCATGAGTTACTCTTTATGGCATTTGTGATATCCATTGGGTTGTGTATGGTTGATTGGCATGTATTTCATTTTCATATACTATATGTGATATTTTCTTTATGCCTGAGTATCTCTTTGATATATGCATGTGTTGAGGGGGAGCTTCACTTGAAGTCTCCACCCAAAATAATTGTGATAACTATATATGTTTTGTCATCATCAAAAAGGGGGAGATTGTTGGCCCAAAGGCCATTAGCCCGGACATTTTGATGATAACAAACCATATTTAGTTATGTGTTTAATAATTTTGTTTACATGAGTTTCAGGTAAAACATGATAGTTGATTTGACGGCTCCACATCAAGACTTACAATTTGGACGCCGCTAAAGATTTGGATTCCCAAGCCTTGCACGGTAGAAAAGCTTCGGGATCAAACATAAAAGAAAGATTCAAGATTTGTAATTTACTTTTCATTTTTTAGATATTTGTCAAAACCTAGACGATAGAGGTAGAATACTTGGGATTATTACTCACACACACTTAGCATTGCTTCATGGCTTCAAAACAATTTTTATATCAAAATTTATAAGTTAGTTTTGGAAAAACCATGTTTTGGAAAAATCTATTTTAGAAACCAAGTGTTTCATTTCACCAAAAAGGATTTTCATCAAAATAGAGTTCAAATATTTTTGGTGTTGATCTATGATCACACACTATTTTTACAAGTCCTAGAATCCTATTTTATAAACCTTTAGCCAAAATATTTCCAACCAAATTTCCTTTCCTTTCTGCAGACTCTGAAAAACTGATCTGACAGAGTCCGGTCGACCGAATCAGTCGACCGACGTGTACGGCTGTGCATGTGTGCACGTCGGCCGACCGCCCGGTCGTCCAGAATCAATGTCAGTGCTCTCTGTTTGTTTCGGACGACCAGATCGGTCGACCGTAAGAGAGTTTCCTCTCTTAGGCAGAGCTGCGGTCGACCCGACGGTCGACCGTCCCTCCCAACGGTCGGATTTATGACCGTTGGCGGTCGACCGAGCCTGGTGGACCGTTAGCTTTCAGAAATTCTTACAGACTCCAACAGCTCTATTTTTCTGGTCAGAATTTGTTGGATTCACCCCAACGACTCTTTTGAGCTGAGAAGTTTGTTTTTCATCCACTATTAATAGTGGGTCACTTCAACATGATTTAACAACAAGTTTTACAAGATTTACAAAATATTTTCAAGCAAATACTTTAGTTTTCCTATTAGAAAAGATTTTCTCTCCAAAGCCAAAAATTCCCAACTCTTTCTTGAAGCAATCCTCTACTTCTCACTAGCCTTTTAGCACTACACAATCCCAAGTAGCATCTCTCTCATATTGGTTATAGGATTATGCTAAGTGAGCTATTTGATCAAGTGTGATCAACTTTTTCTTCTATTGAGAAGTTGTAGAGGCATCGACCTCAAGCGAGTGGGTGTGCTCCAAGTGTGGTTGCGACACCAAGAGATAGGACAAGTGTGTCCTTGTATTGAAGATCTAGTGGGATCAACAATAGTGGAAATCCTTCAAGTGTGAAGGCGGGGACGTAGAGCGTGGCTCGAACCTCGGAAACATTTCTTTGTGTTTGCGTTTGCTCAAATTTCTCTAAACTCTATCTCTCCTTATTACTTGCTTTATTTATTGCTTATTACTTGTAAGTAGTTTAAAATTGTGCTCTTAGTTTAAAGTGTTTTAAATTCCTCATAATTGTGATTTCATATAGCCTTCACCTATTCACCCTCCCTCTCGGTGATTTCAATTGGTATCAGAGTTTAACCCTAGAATTTGGTTTAACCACCTTAGGGAGATCCTTGTATTTGGCTATATCTTTTTGCATTTATATTTGTTTGTGCATTATACCTTTGTATTCATGGCATCCTTGATTTTTCTAGCATCAAGTCCCCACCCAATTTGATCGCTTGAACTTCCCCATTTGGAAGGTCAAGATGAACCTTTTTCTTAAGTCCCTAGGAGTTAGAGTAGGTAGGACTATAACCAAAGAATTTATAGAACCTCTCACCGACGAGAGATCATGGTCCGAGGACACCACCAAGGACTATGAGGCTAATGCTAGGGCTCAATATGCTTTAACCCAAGCCCTTAATGAAGATGACCTCTCACGCATTAACTGTAAATCCGCATATGAAGTGTGGAATGTTTTGATTGTGACTCATGAGGGAACGTCACAAGTTAAGAGATCCAAAATTGACTTACTTCGTTCTCAATATGAGATTTTTTACATGCTTGAGAATGAGAGCATTGATGACATGCTCACTCGTTTCACCAAGATAACTAATGCATTATCTTCTCTAGGTGACACGATCAACAATGACCAAAAGATTCGCAAGGTCATTAGAGCTCTTCCCAAGCTTGGGAAGTCAGGCAACTACCCTCAAGGAGCTCAACGATCGGGAGGAGATGGAACTTCTCCGGTTTCATCGGCAATCTCAAAACCCATGAGATGGAGATGATGGTAAGAGAAGAAAGGGAGGCGCCGAAGAAGAAAGCCCTCGCTTTCAAAGTCACTCCAACCAACCATGACGAGGAGGACTCATCAGAAGATTGCGATGAGGACATTGCCATGCTCATCTGGAAGATGGGCAAGATGTTTTACAAAAAGGGGAGGCAAAGCAACTTCCGAAGAGGGAAACCTCAAGGAAGGTTTGAAAAGAAAAGAGAGGAGCTGGGTCCTTGCTTTCATTGTAAGAAGATCGGACATCTCATCGCCGATTGCCCCGCTCTCCAAGCCACAACCTCCAAGAATGGCCCAAAGAAGAAAAGAGCAATGGTGGCCACTTGGGACGATACGGAGTCGGAATCCGAAGAGGAGAACGACGCCGCACACATGTGCTTCATGGCACATGGGGAGGATGCAACCAAGGTATGTCTTGATAATTCCATAGAAGATGATGAATTGACTATGGATGAACTAGCTCATTTTTTTTGAAGAATTACAACATAGGTATGAGATTTCACAATCTCATAATAAAAAATTAAAAAGGGAAAATGAGTTATAGAAAAACAAATTTGAAATTGTTGAAAAAGAGAAAAATGATTTGTCTATTTCCTTTGAGAAAATAAAAATTGATTTTGAAAAATATAAATTAGCTTCTAAAGGGAAAACTTCTATTTTATCATGTAATAAAAATGAATTTGTTGAAATCTAAAAACGTGTAGATGTTTTGGATTCAACCCTTAAAAAATGTGCATTTGATTTAAATAAGTTTGCTTCTAGGTTTCCCAAAGGAGTAACCCAAGGGAAACACACTCACATCAACATGCACGGAAACATGCACACACACATAAGCATGCTCACATGTATGGTAGTCGTAGAATTTATGTTTGCACTCATTGTGGCCGCAAAGGCCATTTAGAAAAATTTTGTTTTGCTAAACTTAATAAGACAAATAAACATGTTTGGGTTCGCCCCGGTACTAACTCCAAAGGACCCAAAAAGATATGGGTACCAAAAGACACACCAAATTTAGTTGATACAGGTGGGTCTTCTTCCTCCAAGACTTGGGGGAGGGTGCCCGGGTGGTGGATGCATCTAAGCTCAACAAACCTATCGTTGTTTGCATCGCTATCATGGAGGCATTTATTTTGGAGAATGCCCTCGGTTTGGTAAATTCTCCATTTAAAAGTTTTATTTGTTTATATATATATGCATAGGATTGCTAGTTTACCATGTTGTTGTATTGATACATGTTAGTGTAAACTTGCTCTTTCATCATGCTTATATATATGTTTTTTTTGTGTTATGTTAAAATGCTTAAATTTGATTGGGTTTTTGTCAAAACTAGATAAATATTTAAAACATTTTTAAGCAAATACTTAGAGATGGCAATTGCGCACCTCAACTCATATCTAGAGGAATCTCGAGGAGAAGTACAGAACCCTTCACCAGGTATTCGGCTTCAACATCTCTAAACCTTTGTTTTATATGAAAAAAAAATTAAAATAAAAATATTTGTGTAAACTTGTTGACAATTTTAATTAATAAGGTTTAAAACATGTTTAACCATTATTTTGTTGAAAATATACTCTTTTATTATTTTTAAACTATATTAGATAGATTTTCAACTTGGGTTGTAACTGCCAGTTTTGGGCAAGACCGGCTGACCGGAGCTGGTATCCGGTCGACCGACCTTGTCTGGAGATTTTTTTTCCTTCCTATTGCCGGCCGACAGGAGCGGTCGCCCGAATTATCTGCAGAGCTCTCGGTTAATTTCGGCCGACTGGAGCGGTCGACGACTCATCTGTCAGAGCTCTCGGTTAATTTCAGTCGACCGGACCGGTCGACCCAGCGACGGGAATCTGCTTTTTACCCATCCTATTTAAAGCCCTAATCTCTCATTTCCTCTCTCTCACCTCCGCCGACTCTTCCGATTTCCTCTCTCAAAACCCTCACAACTCTTTCCATCTCAATCCAACTCAAATCCAACCCTTAAACTCTCAAAAATTTTCTGGATCTTCACTCTCAGGCCCTGATCTACGTATACTTTCAAGAAATTTCAGATTTTGGCCTCTTGATCTTTAATTCTTAAGGTAAAAATCATATTTTCTTAGTTTTTACATCAATTCTAGTTCTCTATCTAGATCTTGTCTTTCATCTAGATTAGATCAAGCTTTTACCTTGTCTATCTTGTGAATTTTGACCTAGATCCAACTTTAAACCTAATTATGCCTAAGAGATCTAGATCCAAGAAGGGAAAATCCATAGCCCCTTCTTCCTCTACCAAAAACAAACTCCCTTTGTTTCCTCTCAAGCTGAACATCGATATCTTCTTCTTTCGGAGAGAACAATAATTTCTTGGAGATGTGTGATTCTCCGAGATTTTGAACATCTCAATATACCACAGATTTTGAGGAACAATTCTCTGGACCAATTCATGTCCATTAGGGAACCCGTTTACACCTCACTAGTTCCATATTTTTACACAAACTTGTCTTATGAGGGTAATAGGGTTAGGTCTAGGGTACTTGGGAGAGACATTGATATCTCTCTCCAAGAATTTGCTGATCTTCTGCATCTCTTCTCTTTGGGAGCTGATGTCTACTCCTTTGACCACATGACTTTGAGTATCCGGCCGGTGAGTCTGAGCTCACCGCGTCCACCTTTCTTCACGGGGATGACAACCCCGTCTTAGTGAGAAATGAGAAAGTGAAATACTTCACTCTCACTGCTCAAGTTCTCGCTAAGTTTGTATTTTATAACATCCTGCCCAAATCTGATGAATATAGTCACGCCAGAGGACCTGTCCCATTAATTGTCTATTGTCTTCTGAAAGGCATCAAGATAAACTTCGCCAGGTTCATCATTTCTCACATGACTTCAGATCATGTCCTTGTCCCCACTAGGCATTTGCCTTATGGGACGCTTATCACCTACCTTCTCAAACAACTTGATTTTGACTTGTCCTCAGTAAGACCCTCAGACCCCTCTGTCAACCTGAACAGCACTCTGTTGAAGAGGATGCTAGCTGGGATGCGTCATCCTGCTCCCGAGCAGCCTCCTATTCCTCCTTCTTTTGTTTCAGGGTCTTCTTCTTCTATCCCAGGGTCTTCTTCTACTCCAGGGTCATCTATTCCCTCAGACCTCCAGGCTTTCATTTCTTCTGAGCTACGCGCTCAGTTCTAGGAGCATCATTCTTTGATTTCCGTTGAGATCCAGCAGCGCCAGACCCAGATTTCTGCGGAGTTAGAGGCACATCGCGAGGAGATGGACACTCGCTATCAGAGACTTCACAACGACATGTGCTACTTTGCTGATTCCATGCGATACATGGATTCACAATTTAGTGCACTCTACGTGAAGTAGACATGCGAGCCCCAGATCCTACGGCGTATGCCCGGCCGCTTCCTTCCTCCGGCCCTCCATTTCCAGCTAGGGCCCCTTCTGCTCCTCCAGCACCATAGCCAGGTGTTGCAGCGATTGATCCAGAGGATGAGGCTTCAGATGATGATGAGGATAATGATGATGGTGATAAGGAGTTGGCTGCAGGGGATGAGGACGACTCGTCTGAGGAGGACGATTCTGAGGATGATGAGGAGTGATTTCCCCTTTATTGATGATGTCAAAAAGGGGGAGAGATATCTTCGAGAACTCTTTAGGCTGTAATATTTTATTTTGTGTATTTTGTTTTGTGTGGACATGTGTTTATGTTTTTTTATGCTTTGTATGAACATGAGTTATTTATGGCATGAGTTACTCTTTTATGGCATTTGTGATATCCATTGGGTTGTGTATGGTTGATTGGCATGTATTTCATTTCCATATACTATATGTGATATTTTCTTTGTGCCTGAGTATCTCTTTGATATATGCATGTGTTGAGAGGGAGCTTCACTTGAAGTCTCCACCCAAAATAATTGTGATAACTATATATGTTTTGTCATCATAAAAAGGGGGGAGATTGTTGGCCCAAAGGCCATTAGCCCGGACATTTTGATGATAAAAACCATATTTAGTTATGTGTTTAATAATTTTGTTTACATGAGTTTCAGGTAAAACATGATAGTTGATTTGACGGCTCCACATCAAGACTCACAATTTGGACGCCGCTAAAGATTTGGATTCCCAAGCCTTGCACGGTAGAAAAGCTTCGGGATCAAACATAAATGAAAGATTCAAGATTTGTAATTTACTTTTCATTTTTTAGATATTTTGTCAAAACCTAGACGATAGAGGTAGAATACTTGGGATTATTACTCACACACACTTAGTATTGCTTCATGGCTTCAAAACAATTTTTATATCAAAATCTATAAGTTAGTTTTTGGAAAAACCATGTTTTGGAAAAATCTATTTTA
Source organism: Agave tequilana (assembly GCA_038442645.1). Lineage (NCBI taxonomy): Eukaryota > Viridiplantae > Streptophyta > Magnoliopsida > Asparagales > Asparagaceae > Agave > Agave tequilana. Next base: position 120,764 of record JAVJIF010014150.1, on the reverse strand, counting down.
GAAACCAAGTGTTTCATTTCACCAAAAAAGATTTTCATCAAAATAGAGTTCAAATATTTTTTGGTGTTGATCTATGATCACACACTATTTTTACAAGTCCTAGAATCCTATTTTATAAACCCTTAGCCAAAATATTTTCAACCAAAATTTCCTTTCCTTTCTGCAGACTCTGGAAAACTGATCTGACAGAGTCCGGTCGACCGAATCAGTCGACCGACGTGCACGGCTGTGCATGTGTGCACGTCGGCCGACACCCGGTCGTCCGGAATCAATGTCAGTGCTCTTTGTTTGTTTCGGACGACTGGATCGGTCGACCGTAAGAGAGTTTTCTCTCTTAGGCAGAGCTGCGGTCGACCCGGCGGTCGACCGTCCCTCCCAACGGTCGGATTTATGACCGTTGGTGGTCGACCGAGTCGGTCGACCGTTAGCTGTCAGAAATTCTGACAGACTCCAACAACTCTATTTTTCTGGTCAGAATTTTATTGGGATTCACCCCAACGACTCTTTTGAGCTGAGAAGTTTGTTTTTCATCCACTATAAATAGTGGGTCACTTCAACATGATTTAACAACAAGTTTTACAAGATTTACAAAATATTTTCAAGCAAATACTTTAGTTTTCCTATTAGAAAAGATTTTCTCTCCAAAGCCAAAAATTCTCAACTCTTTCTTGAAGCAATTCTCTACTTCTCACTAGCCTTTTAGCACTACACAATCCCTAGTAGCATCTCTCTCATATTGGTTATAAGATTGTGCTAAGAGAGCTATTTGATCAAGTGTGATTAACTTTTTCTTCTATTGAGAAGTTGTAGAGGCATCGGCCTCAAGCGAGTGGGTGTGCTCCAAGTGTGGTTGCGACACCGAGAGATAGGACAAGTGTGTCCTTGTATTGAAGATCCAGTGGGATCAACAATAGTTGAAATCCTTCAAGTGTGAAGGCGAGGACGTAGAGCGTGGCTCGAACCTCGGAAACATTTCTTTGTGTTTGCGTTTGCTCAAATTTTTCTAAACTCTATCTCTCCTTATTACTTACTTTATTTATTGCTTATTACTTGCAAGTGGTTTAAAATTGTGCTCTTAGTTTAAAGTGTTTTAAATTCCTCATAATTGTGATTTCATATAGCCTTCACCTATTCACCCCCCTCTAGGTGATTTCAAAAATAATATTTGAAACTGTAATCAGTCAAATCTGACTGCCAAAAGAGTCAAATCAATCAATACATTAGGATTGGGTCCTCGGTTCAGACTAGGGCTGACTCTGAGTCACGAATCCAGATCTAATGTAAAACAATCACTTAAATAATCATAAAACAAAACAAATATGGAAAGTAAATAAAAAAATGATTAAAAAATATGAATACGTATCTAAGTGCGTATTCTGGGAATGGGGTATTACAAGGTAAACTCCTCTAGAAGTTTGATCAAGAAAAATTGCTCAGGATTATGGTTCGCTATGGGTATTTTAGAGTCCAGTCTACTATCATATCAAGGAAGACAAGTTGGACCAATCGTGAGAAAAGGTGGTTCGTAGGATTCAAGAAAGGAGTAAAAGGCTACAAAATTTGAAATTCGGAGGACAGAGATTTACCTTGAGTAGAGACGTCACGTTTGGCGAGGCTTTAATGGTGAAGCCTACAGACTCTCAGTAGGTGGAGAGTCAGACGACTGAAAAGATATTACAGCAAGTGGAGAGTGATGCTACTTTGCCTTCTCTAGATAGATCAGTATTATTTGAGGTCATACTCTCGGTTACACAGGGTGGTGATCATGTAGCCGGACAGAATGCTGATGATGATAATAATGAGGATCAAGGACAGACTATGAGTGGCGTCCAAGAATCCATTGCAGTTAAATGAACTCAGAGAAATCCATGTAAGCTCAGTTGGCTCACTACTAATATGATTGTGGCCTATGCTCTCTCAGTCGTTGAGGATGCAACCCCGTCTACATATAGGAAAGCTAAAATTAGTTCAGAATCCAAGAAGTAAAAGGATGTTGATTGGTCGCTAATGTTGCATATTTAGTATCATATTTCCATACTTATTAGAAAATAAAATATGCATTGACCTAATTAATTGTTTAATTTATTTGCAGGCCCACTCCTTAAGGAGATGAAGAGAAATGAGCCCAAAGCCCACCAAATTCTGAATTAAATCAGAATCAATTCGCACTCACTGAATCAGGGCAAAATCAAGAGGTTGAAAACTGGTTGAGAAGAATCCTCTCAGAATCGATCGGTTAAAGCCAAGAATTCAAGGCCATTTCGTCACCATACTGGACCCAAACGATGAAACCAACTGAAGATAAAAGCAGAAGGGAAATCCAGCGCGACCCACCAACAGGGTGTGGCCACCTGGCCACACCCTGGCCGCGGAAACGCGGCCAAAGCCGCGTTTTCGCGGCTTGGTTGGGGAGTTAGGGGGAGCGTTTGCTCCCCCGATCTCCCCGGGATCCTGCACGTTGGGTTTTTTCCTATAAAAGGTTAGTACTTTCACTGAAAATGGGACGACCAGGCAGAGATAGGATTTAGCCAAGTTTTCCATTTCTTAGTTTAGGTTTTTCTTTTCTTTTTATGTAACTTGTATGTAAGCTTAGGTTAGATGATGATTCATGTAAGTAAGAGAGAGAGAGGCATATGTTGAGAGTGACACCGATGTACCCTCCTCCTTTCTTCCACCGTTTCAAGCAATAAAAGGTAATTTTTTATGTTCTTCTTTACTTTCCTTTTCTTTTGCTTTCTTCTTCCTCTTTCTACTTTACCTCATTTGTTTTTGATGAGAATGCAAGTGAATTCCAAAGCACAAGTATAACGATGTTGTGTGAGTGCTAACGATAGTTCATGAAGACGTTCTCCTCCTCAAGTCCGTATCACTTCATGCTTGCCCCGCTTGATGATATAATGCGAACAGGGACTGAGCTTGAGCCTATGATCTATGCGTTGAACGCCTCCGAAGCAAAGGTAGAACATGCAAAGGTTTTCAGGTAAGTCATCAATCAAAATAGGTAAGTATTTCTTCATTTTCTTTCTTTTCATTTATTTCTGTAAATTAAATCACCAACACTACTTCCAAATCTTTCTTTTTCGACTCATTTGTACATAGTCGCTTTCTTTCCCCTTTCTTTGTAAATAGTCATTCTCCATTTCTCTCCACCTTCTTCATCTCTCATTTTCTTTCTAACTTTAACATAACTTGTTTTCATTTTCATTTCTTTAAACAAAGAAGAATCTTCGCTTTTTTCATAACGATTTCAATAAAGAACCGTAAACGCTTCTATCGCAAAACACTCCTTGTGGATCACGACCCACATAGCCACTTGCTATAGCGGTAAGAATTGAGCACTTGCACATCTTCATTCTAAATCTGAAATTCTTTATTTTATGTGCAGGTTTTACCTCAATCAAATTTTGGCGCCGTTGCCGGGGACGGTAACGTTTTTATTGAAATCTGATTTTTATTGAAAATTTTTTAGAACTAAAACGAATTTTCTTCTCTGTTGCAGGTTATAGGGCAAGCAAAGCAAGAAATTAAGATTGCAGTAACATATAAGTTGTATTGGGCCTCTGCTCTAGAAAACAGAGACCAAGTGCCCTCTGATTTGCCGCGTTTGCGCGGCCAAAGCCGTGGATCCGCGGCAAAAAGGAGTTGACTACTAACGTTGTTTTTTGCAGTGCTGCTTGACTTGCAAAATTCTAGTTTTCTGCAATTTGTGTTTTCTTATATGCCATCACCAAAAGCCTGCTAATAAACCAACAATAAAATACTTGTTGAAAAAGATAAAAAATTGATTAGACGTTTGCATTTTAGGCACGTGTCTTTTCAATTCATTTATTTTTACTGTTGAAGAGTGCTGGAGTAAGGTACGTTCGCATTGCATGTAGAATAGGACTCATCTCTTGGTTGATTTTCATTGCTTTGAGTGAATCTTATTTACATATCTTGTACACTTGCACAAACTTATCTTAAGGGCACTAACCCATAACAAGATAAGGTGGGGATTTAATCACCCTTCCTTGGCCAAAAATCAGATTCCAAGCACTCAGTAACCCAAGCCTAACTAAAAATGAGTAGACGTTGGCCCTAGGGACATCCTAGACTCAATTAGGAGATTATCCTAAGGGGGAAAGGTGTTGGAATTTGACTCTTGCCAAATCAGTGTCTAGGAAAGGGATTAAGGGCCGAAAGCCCGAAGGTTGGTGGTTATTTAATGAAGGAACGTCTTTGACGGAAAACCTCCCACCAACCTTGCCCTGACCTGGCTGATTAGCTTGTGGTCAAAGTCTGCATTAAACCTCCCGTGGACAGTCTAATCAGTTAGGAGTCGTCTAGGTCATAGGTCTACCCTAACTTAGTTAGAATTTTTTCCTTTTATTTGTTTGTTTATTTGTTTGTTTTTTCTTTCTTTTTGTTTGTATTCTATTGTGTGATATGGCTTATAATAATAATTTTTCAACTTCAATAATAATTCATATTACACACCGACTTCATTTTCGGATATTACCAACCCGGCATATCATAATTTTAACTAACCTAGTGTGCCGGATTGGTCTTATCCGAATCAATATAACCCAAGTCCCCAATCTTATAACCATAATTTCCATAATGATTTCAACTCTTCACAGAGTCAGTGGGGATTCACCTCCCCCGAGCATAATTTTCAACCAACTTGTCCCCCTTATACACCAGTCCGCAATATTTTCAAAATTCATACTCAGATCCACTAGTCCAAAATAGAAGACCATCAATTTTGGAAATGAGTATGCGTGAGTCTAAACACAAATCCCAAAATCTGATGGACTCACAATTTCACCACCAATTCCAAGACAATACTTCATCTTTTCATCAAAACAATGAACCCATCAACTATGAAAAGATGCTTGAAGCCATGACTCAGGCTCAAAACACCCGTAATCGTGACATAGATATGATGGTCCAATCTCTACGTTCTCACCGTTTGACCAGTTCTGATGTCACTAACCATTTTGTTAGAGCCGAAGAGTCAGGTAGTTTTGGAAATCAAGGTTCCATTTCAGAACAATCATTTGAACTTGCCCAAACTCCAAATGATATTGATAGTTTGGCAAGTTATCCCTTGCCTGAAATCAAACTTGAAAATGATTATGATCATGCACCTCAACTTTGTGATTCAATTTTACTTCCTGATTCAATAATGACTCCGGTGTCTTCACCTGACTTCAATTTTTTCCCGGAGTCAACATTGGATCCTGTGCCAATTCATCATGAAATTGAATCACCCATTCTTGATGATCATATTAAACTTGACCAATTTTACACTTTTGAAAATCCTATCGACAAATTGACAAGTTCTCATTTTTTTGATATTGAACTTAATGAGATATGTGACCTAGATTCTCAAATCTGTGATCCAGTTCAATTTTCTGAATCAATATTGACTCCTGTTTTGTTACCAAACTTGAGTAATATTTTAGAGTCAGTTTTGATTCCCCCACTTATCATTCCTGAACTTGAATCACCAATATTAGGTCACATTCCATTGTTGGAAAATAAATGTGGACTTGAGTTTCAACTTCTTGACTTGGACCCGCTTCTTGAACCAATATCTGAAAGTACACCTAGAGGGGGGGTGAATAGGTGTAGTGCTAATCTAATGGTCACTTAATGACAAATAATGCGGAATTAAAAACTATTATGACCTAAACAAACTATTACACTAAGCACTATGTATAACACAAGAGTGTAGCCGAATTCCCCATGAAGGGCTCTGGACTAACTCCTCAAGATTCCCCTAGATATGGGTTGAGGTGCCGTGTTGGCTCTCTTGGTTGAATACAAGTGTTAGCAAACAATCCCCAAGCATGTATCAATATGAGCATAATGTATATCAAGCATATAAATGTAAAGACAATATAAGCATGCAAGATAGAAACAAGTAGGAGAGAGAGAGAGAGTGAGCAATCGCAAACACAAGGGATTTGTTTCGAGGTTCGAGCACCCTTGCTCTACATCCCCGCCTTCGACACTACGAAGGATTTCCACTATGCACGATCCCAATGGATCACTCCTCGGTGCCGCAACACCTACAAGCCCTCGGACTCCCTAGTCCCGTACACACCGCAAGCCCCACAAGCTTGCCGAGGCCGCACCTCAAACAAAGGGTTCACACACGAACTCTAGACCACCGCGAACACACAAGTCCGCCTCCTCAAAGTACAAGATGAAATCTTGGTGATCTAAACACTTTGATCACCAATAAAAACTCTCACAACACAATCCTATGGATAGATAAGACAATGGATAGCTCAAGTGATTGTGAGAAAACAAGGAAAGAGATGATGGAAGAAAACTCAAGAAAATCTCTTTTAACACTCTTAATAAAAACTCCCCTTTTTGATTGAAAGTATTAGCTCTCTATTTAGTGGAGAAAACTCTTTTAATGAAGTGGGAAAAACTGGCTCAAAGTCCACTAAAAATCTTAGAGAAAAACAATGCCCAAACCCCCAAATTTATAGGCTAAGAAAAACTAGCCGTTGGGGTCTGTCAGACCTGTCGGTCGACCGCCCGGTCGACCGGCCAACAGTCATATTTCAGACCGTTGTGCCATCGGTCGACCGGTCGGTCGACCAATCCAGGATACAGAGAGCAGAGCTCTCTGTCCGGTCGACCGGTCAGTCGACCGGGGCCTTTCCAGAGAGCAGAGCTCTCTGGACGGTCGACCGGTACGGTCGACCGGCCTTCTGCCAGGTCAAGGCGTGCACGTCTTTGCACGTCGGTCGACTGCCCTGTCGACCGACTTCAGAACTCGGTCGACCGGTCGGTCGACCGCTGAAGCCTAAAACAGAAAATCTGAGATTTAAACTAAGGTATTTTAACACAAATAAAATCCCATAAAATTACAGAAAATCTACAAAAATAGTTTTGATTTTATACTTTGATAAACAAACATGCTTGCACAAAATCAAGGCATGTTACAAATGTTTTGAACTATTTTTGTAATTTGGAAAATATGGCTCAAACTAAAAACTGTATTCAAAACTTGTTTTTCAAAACTTCACCAAATACAAAAACAAGATATTTAAACCTTATTTGAAACATAGAGTGTATGGATATGATCCACTACACAAACATGATGAAATATCTATGTTTTTGACATTAAGCTCTAAACATGGTTTTGGTTTAAAGATATGTATATGAGAAATACCAAAAACCAAAATAGTATTTTACTAAATAGGAAGTCTTTTCTAAACTGAAAATTCTTTTATGAAAAGACAACTAAATCAAGAGTGTGTGTGTGTATATACTTGAGCAATCCACCAACAATTCTATCCTTTACATTTTAACTAGAAATAAAATCTTATACCTAGACACAAGTCTTGATCTTGAAGTCTTCCCTTGAAGTCTTCTCATCTTCTTGACTTGGTCCAAACCGATCCAATCAGCTCATCTCCTCTAGATGTGATCTTGATGCATAGGCTCGTGAATCAACCGGTGCCAGCTCCAAAACATGACTTTAAATCCTTTGTTGAAGCTTCGCACCTACTAAGATCTTGATAATGAATCTGTCACTAACTAAACACAAGATCATTAGTACTATAACTACATGAGTTAATCATCATCAAAACTAGAGTGATGGGCCTTTAGGCCAACAATCTCCCCCTTTTTGATGATGACAAAACTCATGAAGTTATATATGCATGGATTAAAGTAAAGCTTCAAAGAAGCTCCCTCTTAACTCATGCATCACAATAAATAATAAGATATGCAATGAAAGCGTATAAACATGTATGCAAATGAATTGAGAGAAACCAAATCAAATCCTTTTTCTCCTATTTGTAAAACAAAGCATATATGCATAAACATAAATATTACTCCCCCTTAAGCAAGGAAGACAAATACTTCTCCCCCTTAAGCAAGGAAAACATGCATATATCTCAAATACTTCTCCCCCTTTTGTCAATCATCAACAAAGGGTTCAAAGTAAAAAAAAAAAATTTCCCCCTTTTTGTCATAAACAAAGAGATCAATAAGGGGTAAAATCAAATCGATTTATAAAAGTTATATGCGATATATATTCATGAAGAGGAAGACGCTAAGTTAACTTCCCTACACATATGCATTACATGAAGAAGGGATGATAAGCCCCAATTCACATAACACATATTATGTAATGCATAAGAGGAGATGTGAAGCTCCCTCTACACACGTGTACCACATAAAGAAGAGTTGTCAAGCTCCTCAATATACAATACACTCAACATGAATCTATATGTGGAAGAGATGTTAAGCTCTCCTTGCATATAGTCAATACAAATCAAAAATGTTTTGATTTTTCTTATTAATACAAATTTTGAATTTTTCTTAATAAAACAAATTTTGAGATATCTTAGAAAAAGGTCATATTTTAAGATATCAAATAAACACAATTTTTAAGGTACCAATTGTAAAACAATTAAATTTTGAATTTTGATACCAATTTCAAAACACGATGCATAAGCTTATTTAAAGATAAGAATTATCAATTGAAATTTGAATTAAGCTTAGCATAAGCAAACTTTGTGCTTAAAACATGTAAATCGATTTTAACACAAGCACAAAACCAATCATATATATGTATGAAAAGAAAATACCAATAAAAATTGATATAATTTGAATTTGAAGGCATACATACATATAAACAAAATATGAGTATATACAAGAATAGAATCATATTGATACCAATTGAAATGATCCAATGATACCAATTGAAACAATAACAAGATCATGTGTATATCTCATAAAATTGAAGAATAAATAACTAGTTTAAATTAATTTTTGAAAAACTAGTTAAAGATCCTTCAAAAACATCAAATCATATGTTTTTCATAAATCATACTAAATACACAAAAATTTAAAGCACTCATGGTCCATAAAGCTCAAAAATAGTCATGAAACTAAGTCATGAGTGAACAAATAAAAGGTGTGAGTGTTTAAAGATCATGTAGATAGCACTTTTCATGAAAATAGACATTGAAGCTCAAAAGAACATGAATATCATCATTATTAAAACAATTCATGAAAATTCCCCTTTTTTTTATTTTGAGAAACACATTTCAAGGTATATGTATGATTTGTCAACACTAGAAGTATACATACATATCCCTAAACACAATTGAGTCCAATATATATAAATAGATTTGCATGAAAAGCAAATGACTCAGGGGGTACACATGTATATCTAAAGGTTTGACAAAATACACATATACATGAATTGAAAACTCATATTCATAAAACAAATACCAAAATGAGAATACAAGTTTAAAAAGTATAGATCATCAAAACTAGACTATACTAGCACATCTAATGGGTACAAATAGGCGTTCAAGCTCAAACATAATAGATTTATTTGTGGCCCACTATATGTACAAGTATATATCCTAGTTTTAATGAAAACTATCATTTAAACATATATTCAAGACATGAAGCATCCAACACAAACAATTATTTTATCAAACAAAACATGAAAATTCATTTTTCATCTTAAAATCAACTTCTAGGTATATGTATGATTTATCCAATCCTAACAATACACATACATATCCCAAACATAAACGAGTCTATTAAATGTATTTGCATGAAGGCAAGAAACTCACGGGTATACATGTATATGAAATCACCTAGAGGGGGGGGTGAATAGGTGATAATGTTAATCAATGCACAAATTAAAAATATGATGCAACAATCGCCCAAAACAAGACTAGAAGCCGAATTCCCCACAAGGGGCTCTGAACTCCTTCCTCGTGATTCCTCTTGAAATGAGTTAGAGGTGCACAATGCAATCTTGTTTATGAGACTATGATTGACAAGACGAATGAAAACAAGTGAATATTGCAATGAAGATTGAAAGCAAGTGATAGTAGCAATGAAAGTAAAGCAAGAATCAAGAGCAAGTAAACCAAATGCAAACACCGAGAATTGTTATCGAGGTTCGAGCACCCAGCTCTACTTCCCCGCCTTCCCCAGAAGGATTGCTAACCACTTCCACTATCACAAAGATATTACAAATACACCGGAGTACCCAACTCCACAATCTCAAGTACAAGCAATCTCTTAGTAGTCAAAAGATCACAAACTCTCTCTTGAAAAATTCTCTTCCCTTACAAGATCCTTAGAGAATAATGAGTAGGATTTGAAGCTCTTGTATGTAAGTGAAAGGAAAAAGAAATCAGAGAGTTTTTGAAAGCACTTCAGAAAATGAGAGAGATTTTCAGCACAAAAACTAAGAAACAAATCTCTTTTGAAAGCTTTAAACTTTTGAAACTTTTGTAAACTTTTCTTGTAATGAACCTCTCCCTAAACACCCCTATTTATAGAGAGGGATAGGGTTAAAAGATAAAACTCACTTAAGGCTAATTTAGGAAGTATTAAGATAGAAAATCTCACTTAAACATAATTTAAATAGAAAAAGACAAAATTAAAACAGCTCAGAAAAATAGCCGTTACTGTTCAAACGGCTCTTTCGGTCGACCGGTCGGTCGACCGACTTTCAAATAAAAGAGCCGTTGCGGGCTCTCGGTCGACCGAAATAAACAGAGAGCAAAGTCTTACAGTCAGGCAAGTTTCGGTCGGCCGGCCGGTCGACCGAAAAACGTGCACACGGATATGCACAGGCTGCCAGAACTGCGGCGGACCGGTTGGTCGACCGGATCAGGCCAAAAGGCAAAATTAAAAAGAATTTTGATCGAATTTAAAGTCTAACAAAATAATTTTGATTTGAAACAAGTATTATACTCTAATAGAGTTTATAAACCCAAAGCTTTAAACTAAAATAATTTTAGCATATTTATAGAAAATATCTTAGGAATTGATATGTGTCAAAAACGTGTGTGATAGAGCTTCAAACCTATTCACTATTCTTTAACAAAACTATAAAACTAGAAACAAATCTAATGAAGTCTTCTTGACCAATCTTCAAGTCTTGAGCCATGCAATACCTTGCTAGAGCCTTCTCTTCTAAGATCCTTCCTTGATGTGCCATAAGCCTTCTTTGCTTCATGAACCTAGAAATTCTTGCAATAGCTAAGCAATGGCCTCCAAATATGGTACAAATCTGAGACTTGTCTTGAACAAACTTATTAGTACCAAATAGCTCTTATTTGGTTTGTCATCATACAAACTCTAAAGAAATGGAGAGTATAACCTTATGGGCCAACAATCTCCCCCTTTTTGATGATGACAAAACAAATAGGCTATGAGCAAAAATATAGGGGAGGAGAAAGATCCCCCTCAAATTATGCTATATGAAACAAATAAAAACCTTGTAAATTGCAAGCAAAAACCATAAGACTAAAAGACATGAAATTTCAAAACACTTGCAAAACACTTAGAAAACCAAAACATATATATAAACTCATATGGAACCAAAACCATATGAACCCATATTTTATCATGTAAACTCCTTCTCCCCCTTTTTGTCATACATCAAAAAGGGTTAATAAAAACATGTTTATTCAATAACACAAACATTAAGTTCACCACAAATAAAAGAAAATCTAGCAAAATCAAGTGGTTTAGTGAAAATATCGGCTAGTTGCAAATCCGTGGAAACATAATCAATATCTATATCACCTTTCTGAAAATGATCTCTAAGAAAGTGATATCTAATCTCAATGTGCTTGATCTTACTATGTTGATTTGCATTCTTTGTCATATGTATAGTACTAGTATTATCACAAAATATTTTTATATGGTTATAATGCAAATCATAATCAAGGAGAGTATGTTTCATCCAAAGGACTTGTATACAACAAGCCCCCGCGGCAACATACTCCGCCTCGGCGGTTGAGAGAGCTACGGAATTTTGTTTCCTAGAGGACCATGAAACAAGTCAATTAACAAGAAATTGACATGTCCCACTAGTACTCTTTCTATCTACTCTACAACCCGCATAGTCGGCATCCGAATAACTCGTCATTGAGAAGTCTCCGATTTTCGGATACCATAGACCCATTCCAATCGTTCCCTTAATATAACGAATAATGCGTTTTACCGCAATAAGATGGGACTCTTTGGGACACGATTGAAATCTAGCACAAAGACACACACTAAACATGATGTCCAGCCTACTTTCCATCAAATACAAAAGACTTCCTATCATGCTTCTATATAATTTAATATCAACATTTTTACCTTGGTCATCCTTATCAAGCTTGGTGGTAGTAGCCATGGGAGTGTTGCAAACCTTTGAGTCTTCAAGTCCAAACCTCTTTACGAGTTCCTTTGAGTATTTGGCTTGACATATGAAGTTCCCATCTTGCAATTGCTTGATTTGGAGTCCAAGAAAGAAATTAAGCTCACCCATTGAGGACATTTAAAATTCACATTGCATAACTGTAACACCCCGCTTCCGGAATACGTACTTAGTTGCGTATTTAGATTTTTCGATCGTAATTTTCGAGTTACTTCCTGTATTTGTTTTGTATTATGAATTCTTTATATGATCGTTTTGCCTTGGATTTGGATTCGTGGACTCGGAGTCAGCCCTAGTCTGAACCGAGGGCCCGATCCTAGAGTATTGCTCGATTTGGACCTTCTGGTATTATGATTTGACCGATTTCATTTTAAATATCATTTTCCAATATTCTAGATTTTCTATGATTTTCTGGGATTTTCCTGAATTTAGTTGTAAATCTTCAAAACCGGTGTCGACCAGTGCCGCTGACCGATTCCCGGATTTTTAACTTACAAACGGATTGGAATTTCAAGGAGTGTCTTTTTACACTATTTCTTAAATTACATTTTCCATCTAAATACTTTTTCTGGGATTTATCAGATTTTATCAAAATCCGGCCAATCCGGTGTATACCGAGATTGACGGTTGACTTCAGGATTTTTATCTGGAAAATGAGATCTAATCTTTGAAAACTGATTTCACCAAAAATCATTTTATAATATTTTATATTTTGAGAATTTTTGGGAAACTTTCCGAGCTATTTCATTTTTGGGCTTTTCCGGAGTTTTCAGTATTTTCCCAGATACCGAGGAGATTGCCCCAATTTTCCACCTTTGTCTTTTCCCCATTTTCTCTCTCCTTCCTCAAACGCGGCATTCACCTACCTGGGATTCTGCATTTAATGCAGAGATCCTCTCCACACCTCTCCATGCTGCATTTAATGCGCTGCTAATCAACTCTCATCAAGTCATCATGACTTTTGTCCTTTTGTGAAACGCAGCTTTGGCATCTTCCTTGGACGCAGCTTTGATTCCCGCGTTTGACCCATTTTGGCCTAAACGCAGCCCTTCTTTGCTTGAGACGCAGCCCATCTCCTTCCAATGAAACGCAAGTTTCATTCTTTGGCTTCCCAAGTCAAACTTGCAATCATTACTTCTCTTATATATAAATACCCCCACTCCTTCTCTTTTCTTCATTCTTTCACTTTTCTTTCCTTCTCCATTTCCTGAGAGCAAGCAGCAGCCCTCTCCCTTGGCCGGCCACCACTTCTCCATTTCCACCACCATCTCCTCCACCACTCCTTCACTAAACTCCACCACCATTCTCCCCTCCATCTCCTCCTCCACTTCCAACAACAACAACATCCCCATACCACCTTCTTCAACCTCTTCTCCACCAAGAAACACCAAGGAACCCATTTCCACCACCAAAGTTTCACCACCATCTCCACCACCACCTACTCCTCCTTTAGCCACCACCAAGTATACCATCTTCACCTCCACGGCGAGCTCTTTCATTCTAGCCAACTCATCGCTCCCCGTAACACCGTTTACAAAATCCCATTTTGGCAACTTGAACTAGACTTGCACCTTCAACCTCCCTCTCTTGTGAAGACCGGCCACTCCTCTTGGATTGAGGCCGCGTTCTTCTCCGGCGGCAAGACTTAGGGCCGGTACCCTCCTTTTGGATTGGGGCCGAACTTCCCTTCGTTGGACGCAGCAAGGATCACCTTAGGCGAGTGCTTTTCCTCGCCAAAGACTTGATTAACTTGTATTTGCATATCAACAAACCATAACTTCCAAAGTTAGTCTCGCTCACTGTTTGGCAGTATTAGTCGACTTGACCAATTCATAAGTCGACTAGCCCCTTTGAAACGCAGTCCTATTTCTGAGAACGCAACTCTGTTAGTCGACTACATGTTTCCCCCAGTCGACTAACCCTTTTCTGAAACGCGCCCTTCTTGGAAACGCAGCATTCCTAGTCGACTTGGCAATCACCCCTAGTCGACTAACTTTTCTTCTGAAGACGCGGATCTTTGAGACGCGGACTTTATTAGTCGACTATCCATTGTTCCCAGTCGACTGACGCAGCTCCCTTGAGACGCAGTCCTCTGAGACGCGACCTTGTCTAGTCGACTACCCACAATTTCCAAGTCGACTAACCTTTCTGCCTGAGACGCGGCTCTCTCAGACGCGGCTTTATCAAGTCGACTACCCCTAACGTCCTAGTCGACTAACCTTCCTCTTGAAACGCAGCTCTCCCAAACGCGGCCTTATTAGTCGACTTGACCCTTTACTATAGTCGACTAACCCTTTATAAGTCGACTATTTTCTCTCCCTAGTCGACTAACTTTGGCTGCCTGCTGTGGTTTATTACCTTCTTGAATATGGACTTTATCCTCGGGACTTGTATTCCATATTGTGTTATTACTTGACTTATTACTCTTATCTTCATGAACACTCGTCATTGGCATAATAAACCTGATACCTGTTATGAATAACTTTCCTCTCATGATTATCACGTTAAGGGAATGAAGTACCAGATCTCTTGTTATGTACACCAGTTATGCCTGACCCCTGTTATGACTCCTGTTATGATTCCCGTTATGATACCTGTTATGACAAGTTATGATCCTACTCATTCCCGTAATCTGATAATATTAACAAGCCATAAAAAGGACAACTTGCACGGGGAATGGGAGGAAGTGATGGATGCCGGAATGATGCCTTGCTTATAGTAGTGGATTACCTGAACTGACGATTCGTGTTAGAGGGATTTAAGGCCCTCAGAAGATGCGTGTTAGGGGGATTTAAGGCCCCTAGGCTAGTCCCGGGCGTACGGGAACTACTATAAGAGGAGCTATCAGTTCTCCATCAGCTTCCAGTAACAACCCTCGCCTTGCTTATATATGGATGTATGTGTGTTGGGATGTACACCAGGACACATACCTAGATATATGAGTCAGACGAGTAATAATAATAAAAGACTCCTGTTATGCCCGTTATGATTCCTGTAATGATTCCTGTTATGTACTCCTGTTATGCCCGTTATGATTCCTGTTATGACTCCCGTTATGTACTCCTGTTATGCCTGTTATGTGTTCCTGTTATGACCACTTTGTAACTCGGGTTGTATGTGCTTGGATTACGATGATATGAGATAAAGGTATATAGATGAGGGTTTCCTTGTTTGGATTATTCCTTCGATGTACTAGTCTCATGGAGTCGTGACCTAAGCTTATACAATCGGTTTTGCCCGTAATGAGGTTTTATATCGGATTTCCTGTTTTATGATTATTATGCTATATCTGTTCATACCATGCTCTTTACTTGTATTCTAACCCGCCTGTCTCCTGTTCTTATCTGATCATATCATGAGTACTTCCTACTTGATATTATTTGTTATATACATTTGTGCTGTCCTGGCTCGCCACTTGGCTTTTGCTTCACCATTCGCCTGGGGAGTTTCATCTGACTCCCCTGGATCCTCATGTCCAGGTTTTGGAGCTTGGAGCGTGTGGATTCCCTCTGTTGCTGATCAGACTAGCGCAGCGGTAGCGCGGATCTTCAACAGACCGTCCGGAACTCCATCCTTCCAGGCCCCCTGTTTGCCTCTCGAGTTTTCCTATTGCAAACTCGTGAGTGCCTTTTGTACAGTTCATATATGTACATCTTTTTGTACTCTCGCATTTGCGCCTATCAGGTGATATAATATTATTGTAATATCGGATCACCTTTGGTGATAACTTTGTAATTGTACACATGTGTTGGAATGTATAATGCACCACTTGCTTCCGCACTCTGATTCTTGCCTGTACTGATGCTTAGCGTATATACGTGAGGGTATTTCTGACCTACGTATATACGTTGCAGTAACGTCTCCGTACCCGCAGGATCGGGGCGTTATAGGGTGGTATCAGAGCCTAGGCTCTACATCCTCAGTACGTCCAGACGGCAAATTAATGGTAAAGAAATTTGCAACTGGAATGCTTGAGTCCTGGTTATACAATCCAACTACAAGTACAGAGTTATCTATTTTCTTGATCATCCTTCCTTTGATTCCTAATCCCTCCTATCTCTCCCCTGTTTTGGATTTTCGTAGCCTTTATATCAACTTAAGATATGAATAGACTAGAGAGGTAGCGGCTGGCTTGAGGACCCTACCTATAGTGCTGCATATCTTAATTGGTATAAATTCCGCCTTGTCCTCTTTGTGTTCAATTTACCCCTTATCGAAATTGCGAGGACGTAATTTTTTGTAAGGTGGATGGATAGTAACACCCCGCTTCCGGAATACGTACTTAGTTGCGTATTCAAATTTTTCGATCGTATTTTTCGAGTTATTTTCTGTATTTGTTTTGTATTATGAATTCTTTATATGATCGTTTTGCCTTGGATTTGGATTCGTGGACTCGGAGTCAGCCCTAGTCTGAACCGAGGGCCCGATCCTAGAGTATTGCTCGATTTGGACCTTCTGTTATTATGATTTGACCGATTTCAGTTTTAAATATCATTTTCCAATATTCTAGATTTTCTATAATTTTCTGAGATTTTCCTGAATTTAGTTGTAAATCTTCAAAACTGGTGTCGACCAGTGCCGCTGACCGATTCCCGGATTTTTAACTTACAAATGGATTGGAATTTCAAGGAGTGTCTTTTTACACTATTTCTTAAAATCACATTTCCCATCTAAATACTTTTTCTGGGATTTATCAGATTTTATCAAAATCCGGCCAATCCGGTGTATACCGAGATTGACGGTTGACTTCAGGATTTTTATCTGGAAAATGAGATCTAGTCTTTGAAAACTGATTTCACCAAAAATCATTTTATAATATTTATTATTTTTGAGAATTTTTGGGAAACTTTCCGAGCTATTTCATTTTTAGGCTTTTCCGGAGTTTTCAGTATTTTCCCAGATACCGAGGAGATTGCCCCAATTTTTCACCTTTGTCTTTTCCCTATTTTCTCTCTCCTTCCTCAAACGCGGCATTCACCTACCTGGGATTCTGCATTTAATACAGAGATCCTCTCCACACCTCTCCATGCTGCATTTAATGCGCTGCTAATCAACTCCCATCAAGTCATCATGACTTTTGTCCTTTTGTGAAACGCAGCTTTGGCATCTTCCTTGGACGCAACTTTGATTCCCGCGTTTGACCCATTTTGGCCTAAACGCAGCCCTTCTTTGCTTGAGACGCAGCCCATCTCCTTCCAATGAAACGCAAGTTTCATTCTTTGGCTTCCCAAGTCAAACTTGCAATCATTACTTCTCTTATATATAAATACCCCCACTCCTTCTCTTTTCTTCATTCTTTCACTTTTCTTTCCTTCTCCATTTCCTGAGAGCAAGCAGCAGCCCTCTCCCTTGGCCGGCCACCATTTCTCCATTTCCACCACCATCTCCTCCACCACTCCTTCACTAAACTCCACCACCATTCTCCCCTCCATCTCCTCCTCCACTTCCAACAACAACAACATCCCCATACCACCTTCTTCAACCTCTTCTCCACCAAGAAACACCAAGGAACCCATTTCCACCACCAAAGTTTCACCACCATCTCCACCACCACCTACTCCTCCTTTAGCCACCACCAAGTATACCATCTTCACCTCCACGGCGAGCTCTTTCATTCTAGCCAACTCATCGCTCCCCGTAACACCGTTTGTAAAATCCCATTTTGGCAACTTGAACTAGACTTGCACCTTCAACCTCCCTCTCTTGTGAAGACCGGCCACTCCTCTTGGATTGAGGCCGCGTTCTTCTCCGGCGGCAAGACTTAGGGCCGGTACCCTCCTTTTGGATTGGGGCCGAACTTCCCTTCGTTGGACGCAGCAAGGATCACCTTAGGCGAGTGCTTTTCCTCGCCAAAGACTTGATTAACTTGTATTTGCATATCAACAAACCATAACTTCCAAAGTTAGTCTCGCTCACTGTTTGGCAGTATTAGTCGACTTGACCAATTCATAAGTCGACTAGCCCCTTTGAAACGCAGTCCTATTTCTGAGAACGCAACTCTGTTAGTCGACTACATGTTTCCCCAGTCGACTAACCCTTTTCTGAAACGCGCCCTTCTTGGAAACGCAGCATTCCTAGTCGACTTGGCAATCACCCCTAGTCGACTAACTTTTCTTCTGAAGACGCGGATCTTTGAGACGCGGACTTTATTAGTCGACTATCCATTGTTCCCAGTCGACTGACGCAGCTCCCTTGAGACGCAGTCCTCTGAGACGCGACCTTGTCTAGTCGACTACCCACAATTTCCAAGTCGACTAACCTTTCTGCCTGAGACGCGGCTCTCTCAGACGCGGCTTTATCAAGTCGACTACCCCTAACGTCCTAGTCGACTAACCTTCCTCTTGAAACGCAGCTCTCCCAAACGCGGCCTTATTAGTCGACTTGACCCTTTACTATAGTCGACTAACCCTTTATAAGTCGACTATTTTCTCTCCCTAGTCGACTAACTTTGGCTGCCTGCTGTGGTTTATTACCTTCTTGAATATGGACTTTATCCTCGGGACTTGTATTCCATATTGTGTTATTACTTGACTTATTACTCTTATCTTCATGAACACTCGTCATTGGCATAATAAACCTGATACCTGTTATGAATAACTTTCCTCTCATGATTATCACGTTAAGGGAATGAAGTACCAGATCTCTTGTTATGTACACCAGTTATGCCTGACCCCTGTTATGACTCCTGTTATGATTCCCGTTATGATACCTGTTATGACAAGTTATGATCCTACTCATTCCCGTAATCTGATAATATTAACAAGCCATAAAAAGGACAACTTGCACGGGGAATGGGAGGAAGTGATGGATGCCGGAATGATGCCTTGCTTATAGTAGTGGATTACCTGAACTGACGATTCGTGTTAGAGGGATTTAAGGCCCTCAGAAGATGCGTGTTAGGGGGATTTAAGGCCCCTAGGCTAGTCCGGGCGTACGGGAACTACTATAAGAGGAGCTATCAGTTCTCCATCAGCTTCCAGTAACAACCCTCGCCTTGCTTATATATGGATGTATGTGTGTTGGGATGTACACCAGGACACATACCTAGATATATGAGTCAGACGAGTAATAATAATAAAAGACTCCTGTTATGCCCGTTATGATTCCTGTAATGATTCCTGTTATGTACTCCTGTTATGCCCGTTATGATTCCTGTTATGACTCCCGTTATGTACTCCTGTTATGCCTGTTATGTGTTCCTGTTATGACCACTTTGTAACTCGGGTTGTATGTGCTTGGATTACGATGATATGAGATAAAGGTATATAGATGAGGGTTTCCTTGTTTGGATTATTCCTTCGATGCACTAGTCTCATGGAGTCGTGACCTAAGCTTATACAATCGGTTTTGCCCGTAATGAGGTTTTATATCGGATTTCCTGTTTTATGATTATTATGCTATATCTGTTCATACCATGCTCTTTACTTGTATTCTAACCCGCCTGTCTCCTGTTCTTATCTGATCATATCATGAGTACTTCCTACTTGATATTATTTGTTATATACATTTGTGATCGTCCTGGCTCGCCACTTGGCTTTTGCTTCACCATTCGCCTGGGGAGTTTCATCTGACTCCCCTGGATCCTCATGTCCAGGTTTTGGAGCTTGGAGCGTGTGGATTCCCTCTGTTGCTGATCAGAGTAGCGCAGCGGTAGCGCGGATCTTCAACAGACCGTCCGGAACTCCATCCTTCCAGGCCCCCTGTTTGCCTCTCGAGTTTTCCTATTGCAAACTCGTGAGTGCCTTTTGTACAGTTCATATATGTACATCTTTTTGTACTCTCGCATTTGCGCCTATCAGGTGATGTAATATTATTGTAATATCGGATCACCTTTGGTGATAACTTTGTAATTGTACACATATGTTGGAATGTATAATGCACCACTTGCTTCCGCACTCTGATTCTTGCCTGTACTGATGCTTAGCGTATATACGTGAGGGTATTTCTGACCTACGTATATACGTTGCAGTAACGTCTCCGTACTCGCAGGATCGGGGCGTTACAGGGTGGTATCAGAGCCTAAGCTCTACATCCTCAGTACGTCCAGACGGCAAATTAATGGTAAAGAAATTTGCAACTGGAATGCTTGAGTCCTGGTTATACAATCCAACTACAAGTACAGAGTTATCTATTTTCTTGATCATCCTTCCTTTGATTCCTAATCCCTCCTATCTCTCCCCTGTTTTGGATTTTCGTAGCCTTTATATCAACTTAAGATATGAATAGACTAGAGAGGTAGCGGCTGGCTTGAGGACCCTACCTATAGTGCTGCATATCTTAATTGGTATAAATTCCGCCTTGTCCTCTTTGTGTTCAATTTACCCCTTATCGAAATTGCGAGGACGCAATTTTTTGTAAGGTGGATGGATTGTAACACCCCGCTTCCGGAATACGTACTTAGTTGCGTATTCAGATTTTTCGATCATATTTTTCGAGTTACTTCCTGTATTTGTTTTGTATTATGAATTCTTTATATGATCGTTTTGCCTTGGATTTGGATTCGTGGACTCGGAGTCAGCCCTAGTCTGAACCGAGGGCCCGATCCTAGAGTATTGCTCGATTTGGACCTTCTGGTATTATGATTTGACCGATTTCAGTTTTAAATATCATTTTCCAATATTCTAGATTTTCTATGATTTTCTGAGATTTTCCTGAATTTAGTTGTAAATCTTCAAAACCGGTGTCGACCAGTCCCGCTGACCGATTCCCGGATTTTTAACTTACAAATGGATTGGAATTTCAAGGAGTGTCTTTTTACACTATTTCTTAAAATCACATTTTCCATTTAAATACTTTTTCTGGGATTTATCAGATTTTATCAAAATCCGGCCAATCCGGTGTATACCGAGATTGACGGTTGACTTCAGGATTTTTATCTAGAAAATGAGATCTAATCTTTGAAAACTGATTTCACCAAAAATCATTTTATAATATTTATTATTTTTGAGAATTTTTGGGAAACTTTCCGAGCTATTTCATTTTTGGGCTTTTCCAGAGTTTTCAGTATTTTCCCAGATACCGAGGAGATTGCCCCAATTTTCCACCTTTGTCTTTTTCCCATTTTCTCTCTCCTTCCTCAAACGCGGCATTCACCTACCTGGGATTCTGCATTTAATGCAGAGATCCTCTCCACACCTCTCCATGCTGCATTTAATGCGCTGCTAATCAACTCCCATCAAGTCATCATGACTTTTGTCCTTTTGTGAAACGCAGCTTTGGCATCTTCCTTGGACGCAGCTTTGATTCCCGCGTTTGACCCATTTTGGCCTAAACGCAGCCCTTCTTTGCTTGAGACGCAGCCCATCTCCTTCCAATGAAACGCAAGTTTCATTCTTTGGCTTCCCAAGTCAAACTTGCAATCATTACTTCTCTTATATATAAATACCCCACTCCTTCTCTTTTCTTCATTCTTTCACTTTTCTTTCCTTCTCCATTTCCTGAGAGCAAGCAGCAGCCCTCTCCCTTGGCCGGCCACCACTTCTCCATTTCCACCACCATCTCCTCCACCACTCCTTCACTAAACTCCACCACCATTCTCCCCTCCATCTCCTCCTCCACTTCCAACAACAACAACATCCCTATACCACCTTCTTCAACCTCTTCTCCACAAGAAACACCAAGGAACCCATTTCCACCACCAAAGTTTCACCACCATCTCCACCACCACCTACTCCTCCTTTAGCCACCACCAAGTATACCATCTTCACCTCCACGGCGAGCTCTTTCATTCTAGCCAACTCATCGCTCCCCGTAACACCGTTTGCAAAATCCCATTTTGGCAACTTGAACTAGACTTGCACCTTCAACCTCCCTCTCTTGTGAAGACCGGCCACTCCTCTTGGATTGAGGCCGCGTTCTTCTCCGGCGGCAAGACTTAGGGCCGGTACCCTCCTTTTGGATTGGGGCCGAACTTCCCTTCGTTGGACGCAGCAAGGATCACCTTAGGCGAGTGCTTTTCCTCGCCAAAGACTTGATTAACTTGTATTTGCATATCAACAAACCATAACTTCCAAAGTTAGTCTTGCTCACTGTTTGGCAGTATTAGTCGACTTGACCAATTCATAAGTCGACTAGCCCCTTTGAAACGCAGTCCTATTTCTGAGAACGCAACTCTGTTAGTCGACTAACCCTTTTCTGAAACGCGCCCTTCTTGGAAACGCAGCATTCCTAGTCGACTTGGCAATCACCCTAGTCGACTAACTTTTCTTCTGAAGACGCGGATCTTTGAGACGCGGACTTTATTAGTCGACTATCCATTGTTCCCAGTCGACTGACGCAGCTCCCTTGAGACGCAGTCCTCTGAGACGCGACCTTGTCTAGTCGACTACCCACAATTTTCAAGTCGACTAACCTTTCTGCCTGAGACGCGGCTCTCTCAGACGCGGCTTTATCAAGTCGACTACCCCTAACGTCCTAGTCGACTAACCTTCCTCTTGAAACGCAGCTCTCCCAAACGCGGCCTTATTTGTCGACTTGACCCTTTACTATAGTCGACTAACCCTTTATAAGTCGACTATTTTCTCTCCCTAGTCGACTAACTTTGGCTGCCTGTTGTGGTTTATTACCTTCTTGAATATGGACTTTATCCTCGGGACTTGTATTCCATATTGTGTTATTACTTGACTTATTACTCTTATCTTCATGAACACTCGTCATTGGCATAATAAACCTGATACCTGTTATGAATAACTTTCCTCTCATGATTATCACGTTAAGGGAATGAAGTACCAGATCTCTTGTTATGTACACCAGTTATGCCTGACCCCTGTTATGACTCCTGTTATGATTCCCGTTATGATACCTGTTATGACAAGTTATGATCCTACTCATTCCCGTAATCTGATAATATTAACAAGCCATAAAAAGGACAACTTGCACGGGGAATGGGAGGAAGTGATGGATGCCGGAATGATGCCTTGCTTATAGTAGTGGATTACCTGAACTGACGATTCGTGTTAGAGGGATTTAAGGCCCTCAGAAGATGCGTGTTAGGGGGATTTAAGGCCCCTAGGCTGGTCCCGGGCGTACGGGAACTACTATAAGAGGAGCTATCAGTTCTCCATCAGCTTTCAGTAACAACCCTCGCCCTGCTTATATATGGATGTATGTGTGTTGGGATGTACACCAGGACACATACCTAGATATATGAGTCAGACGAGTAATAATAATAAAAGACTCCTGTTATGCCCGTTATGATTCCTGTAATGATTCCTGTTATGTACTCCTGTTATGCCCGTTATGATTCCTGTTATGACTCCCGTTATGTACTCCTGTTATGCCTGTTATGTGTTCCTGTTATGACCACTTTGTAACTCGGGTTGTATGTGCTTGGATTACGATGATATGAGATAAAGGTATATAGATGAGGGTTTCCTTGTTTGGATTATTCCTTCGATGTACTAGTCTCATGAAGTCGTGACCTAAGCTTATACAATCGGTTTTGCCCGTAATGAGGTTTTATATCGGATTTCCTGTTTATTGATTATTATGCTATATCTGTTCATACCATGCTCTTTACTTGTATTCTAACCCGCCTGTCTCCTGTTCTTATCTGATCATATCATGAGTACTTCCTACTTGATATTATTTGTTATATACATTTGTGCTCGTCCTGGCTCGCCACTTGGCTTTTGCTTCACCATTCGCCTGGGGAGTTTCATCTGACTCCCCTGGATCCTCATGTCCAGGTTTTGGAGCTTGGAGCGTGTGGATTCCCTCTGTTGCTGATCAGACTAGCGCAGCGGTAGCGCGGATCTTCAACAGACCGTCCGGAACTCCATCCTTCCAGGCCCCTGTTTGCCTCTCGAGTTTTCCTATTGCAAACTCGTGAGTGCCTTTTGTACAGTTCATATATGTACATCTTTTTGTACTCTCGCATTTACGCCTATCAGGTGATGTAATATTATTGTAATATCAGATCACCTTTGGTGATAACTTTGTAATTGTACACATGTGTTGGAATGTATAATGCACCACTTGCTTCCGCACTCTGATTCTTGCCTGTACTGATGCTTAGCGTATATACGTGAGGGTATTTCTGACCTACGTATATACGTTGCAGTAACGTCTCCGTACCCGCAGGATCGGGGCGTTACAATAACCTTTTCAAATTCCTTGCATAAAAACTCATTAGTAGAACCAAAAATTATATCATCAACATAAATTTGCACAATTAAAATGTCATTATCAACATGCTTAGTGAATAGAGTTGTGTCTACTTTGCATTTAACAAAATCATTTGAAATGAGAAAACTAGAAAGCCTTTCATACCAAGCTCTTGGAGCTTGTTTCAATCCATACAAAGCTTTATCAAGTTTAAAAACAAAATTTGGATTAACATGATCAATAAAATCGGGAGGTTGTTCTACATAAACTTCTTCATTTATAAAACCATTCAAAAATGCACTTTTTACATCCATTTGAAAAAGTTTAAAATTTTTGAAAGATGCAAAAGCTAGTGTCATCCGTATGGCTTCAAGCCGTGCTACGGGTGCAAAGGTCTCCTCAAAGTCAATTCCCTCAACTTGAGTGTAACCTTGGGCCACTAACCTAGCTTTATTCCTAATCACATTTTCGGACTCATCCATCTTATTCCTAAAGATCCACTTAGTACCAATTATTGGTCTATCGTGGGGCCTAGGAACAAGGTGCCAAACTTGGTTGCACGCAAATTGATTGAGTTTCTCTTGCATGGCTAGCAACCAATATGAATCCGCCTCGGCTTCGAGGATGCTTTTGGGTTCTAAATGAGAAATGAATGCAAAGTTACCACATAAGTCATGGAGTTTGGAGCGAGTTGTTACCCCTTTAGATGCATCACCTAAGATGAGCTCCTTGGGATGATTTGTAGCATATCTCCAAGCTTTAGGAAGCGGTTGAGAGTTTTCCTCTTTATCCTCTTGAACATCACCAATTGATTCTTGCTTATCTTCTTGAGTGGGTGAGTCCTTCAAGGATAGTCTCTCCATGTTTTCACCTAGTGGATCAATCTCTACAGCATTCTCAACAACCACATTAGATTCTTCAAATTTAACATGCATGGTTTCTTCAATGGTAAGTGAAGATCTATTGAATACTCTATAAGTTTTACTAGTTGTAGAATATCCAACAAAGATTGCTTTATAAGCCTTAGCATCAAATTTACCCAAGTTATCTTTAGTGTTCAAAACAAAACACTTGCACCAAAAAACTTTGAAATAAGCAACATTAGGTTTTCTAGAATGATACATTTCAAAAGATGTTTTGAAAGAATTCTTACACAAATAAATACGATTTGATATATAGCATGCGGTGTTTATGGCCTCGGTCCATAGATATTGAGGGAGGTCATAATCACTTATCATTGTCCTATCCATCTCTTGGAGTGTTCTATTTTCCTTTCTACAACTCCATTTTGTTGTGGAGTTCTAGGACAAGAGATTTCATGCTTGATTCTCTTTTCATCACAATAAGTCATGAAGAGTTGGTTAACAAACTCACCACCTCTATCACTCCTTATTTTCAAAATCGAAAATCCTTTTTCTTTTTCAACCCTTTTTCGAAAAACTTTGAAATGAGAAAAAGTTTGATCTTTGTGTTCCAAAAAGAAAACCCAAGTGAAACGAGAAAAATCATCAACTAAAATAAATGCAAATCTACTACCATTTAAGCTCTTAGTTTTAGTAGGTCTAAAAAGATCCATATGAATTAATTCTAAAGGCCTAGTTGACATGATATCCTTGATTGGTTTGAAGGAAGACTTGGTTTGTTTCCCAAGTTGGCACGCACCACAAATGCGGTCTTTCTCAAACTTCAAGCAAGGAATACCCTTCACCAATTCCTTTGAATTAATCCTAGAAAGATGGTCAAAAGATGCATGTCCTAATCTTCTATGTCAAATCCAAGAATTTTCATCAAAAGCATTCAAGCATTTAGTAGAACAATCCAAATTAAGCATGTCAATGATATAAACATTATTATCACGAAAACCAGTGAGAATACAATCATTAGTTTTAACATAAAAAATCTTGCAAGAAGAATCATCAAAAACAACTTTAAGTCCACGGTCACAAAGTTGACTAATGCTAAGCAAATTATGTTTCAAACCATCAACAAGTACAACATTTTCTATAATAGGAGATGCACCAATTTGAATGTTACCTATACCAATGATAGTTCCCTTGGAATCATCCCCGAAGGTGACAGTGCCACCTTCCATGTACCTTGATAGGGTTGTAAAGTTATTGATATCCCATGTCATGTGTCTTGAACAACCACTATCAAGGTACCACCGCTCCCTACGTCTTGGAGCCTTAGTGTGTACCTACATCAAATAATTTAGGACTTGATTTTGGTACCCACATTTTCTTGGGTCCTAATGAGTTAGTGTCATGAACCCATACAAGATTATTTGATCTATTTACTTGGTTATAACAAAACTTAGCTAAATGTCCATTTTTACCACAATATGTACATCTATACACTCTACCATATTTAAAAGCATAGTGAGTGTGAGACTTATGAGCATGTGTGAATTTAGCATGGGTGTGGTGTGTAGTATGAGCATGTGAAATCTTAACATGTGAATCTTTAGCATGAGAGGTGTGCTTTTTAGAAAACATTTCTTCAAGTTTCTTAGTGTTAAAAGCACAATCCTTTAAAGTCTTTTCGAAAGCAAAAATTCTAGTTTTTAAAGAAGATATTTCTTTTTCATTAACTTTAGGAAATTTTGCTTTACAAGCAACCTTATAATCACAAAATTCTTTTGAATAGAAATGAGATTTGAAGAAATTTCATCATTTTCTTTAGAAACCTAGCAAGTTGATTTTTAAGAAAAGCTACTTCTTTTTCTAGTTTTGAACATTCAATTTTTTTATTATCATAGGTTTCTGAAAGTTCAACAAAAGCATGTACAAGAACTTCTTTCTTAATTCATCTTCTTCATCATCAAAAGGTTGAGGGGTTACCTTGGGTGTTTGCCATGAAACACATGTTTGCCGTATCCACCTCTTCTTCGAACTCGCTTTCCGAATCCCACGTTGTTTTGTATGCTTTCTTTTCTTCCGGCTTCTTTGGCTTGAAGGAGGAAGTCATCTTTTTCTTGAACTCCGGACAATCGGCCATGATATGTCCGGGCTTTCGGCAATTGTAGCATATAATTCTTCTCTCCTCTTTGCCTTCAAATTTCCTTCAGAAGTTGAGCTTGTTCTTCTGGTACATTCTCTTCACATTTCGCACAAGTAGTGATAGCTCCTCATCTTCCTCTTCATCTTCTTCATCGTCTTCAAGAGTGGATGAAGACTTGAAGGCCAAGTATTTCTTCTTTAGTAGAGCGGCTTCTTCTCTTGCCTTCTTTTCCTCTCATGGGTTTTTAAGTTCCCAATGAGACTAATGAGGTCCATCTCATCCTTGTCGTTCAACTCTTTCAAGGTGGTAGCCTTTATCTCTCATGATGAAGGAAGAGTCCGAATCACTTTCCGCACCTTTTGGTCATTGGAAATATCATCACCTAAGGAAGAAAGAGCATTGGTGATTTTAGTAAACCTAGTAATCATGCAATCAATAGATTCATCATCAATCATTTTAAAGGATTCATATTGGGACCTTAAGAGATCTATCTTAGCTCTCTTAACTTGTGAAGTCCCCTTGTGTGTGACCAACAAATGTTACCAAATCTCATAGGCGGATTGGCAATGAATTACCCGTGTAAGGTCATCCTCATTCAAGGCGGTTAATAGGAAATTTTGGGCCTTGGAATTAGCCTCATATTCTCTAAAGATAAAGTCGGTCCATGTGCTCTCATCACTATCGGGTACAAGATAGGGTTTGGTCAAAGATTTTGCAACTAAGCTACCTAAAGATTGCAAAAAGATAGTCATCCTAACCTTCCAAATAGGAAAATTTAGTCCATCAAATTTAGGAGGGGTTTTGATGTTATCGGCCATGTTTACTAGTGAATGAATGTAAAAATGTAAATGTTGATTAGCAAATTATAAGGATCTCTCTATGGATGTTAAGCCAAAACCTAGAGTCCAAGCTTTGATACCAATTGAAAATCACCTAGAGGGGGGGGTGAATAGGTGATAATGCTAATCAATGCACAAATTAAAAATATGATGCAATAATCGCCCAAAACAAGACTAGAAGCCGAATTCCCCACAAGGGGCTCTGAACTCCTTCCTCGTGATTCCTCTTGAAATGAGTTAGAGGTGCACAATGTAATCTTGTTGTATGAGACTATAATTGACAAGACGAATGAAAACAAGTGAATATTGCAATGAAGATTGAAAGCAAGTGATAGTAGCAATGAAAGTAAAGCAAGAATCAAGAGCAAGTAAACCAAACACAAACACCGAGAATTGTTATCGAGGTTCGAGCACCCAGCTCTACTTCCTCGCCTTCCCCAGAAGGATTGCTAACCACTTCCACTATCACAAAGATATTACAAATACACCGGAGTACCCAACTCCACAATCTCAAGTACAAGCAATCTCTTAGTAGTCAAAAGACCACAAACTCTCTCTTGAAAAATTCTCTTCCCTTACAAGATCCTTAGAGAATAATGAGTAGGATTTGAAGCTCTTGTATGTAAGTGAAAGGAAAAAGAAATCAGAGAGTTTTTGAAAGCACTTCAGAAAATGAGAGAGATTTTCAGCACAAAAACTAAGAAACAAATCTCTTTTGAAAGCTTTAAACTTTTGAAACTTTTGTAAACTTTTCTTGTAATGAACCTCTCCCTAAACACTCCTATTTATAGAGAGGGATAGGGTTAAAAGATAAAACTCACTTAAGGCTAATTTAGGAAGTATTAAGATAGAAAATCTCACTTAAATATAATTTAAATAGAAAAATACAAAATTAAAACAACTCAGAAAAATAGCCGTTACTGTTCAAACGGCTCTTTCGGTCGACCGGTCGGTCGACCGACTTTCAAATAAAAGAGCCGTTGCTGGCTCTCGGTCGACCGCTCGGTCGACCGAAAAAACAGAGAGCAAAGTCTTACAGTCAGGCAAGTTTCGGTCGGCCGGCCGGTCGATCGAAAAACGTGCACACGGATATGCACAGGCTGCCAGAACTGCGGTCGACCGGTCGGTCGACCGGATCAGGCCAAAAGGCGAAATTAAAAGAATTTTGATGGAATTTTAAAGTCTAACAAAATAATTTTTATTTGAAACAAGTATTATACTCTAAATAGAGTTTATAAACCAAAGCTTTAAACTAAAATAATTTTAGCATATTTATAGGAAATATCTTAGGAATTGATATGTGCGCAAAAACGTGTGTGATAGAGCTTCAAACCTATTCACTATTCTTTAACAAAACTATAAAATTAGAAACAAATCTAATGAAGTCTTCTTGATCAATCTTCAAGTCTTGAGCCATGCAATGCCTTGCTAGAGCCTTCTCTTCTAAGATCCTTCCTTGATGTGCCATAAGCCTTCTTTGCTTCATGAACCTAGAAATTCTTACAATAGCTAAGTAATGGCCTCCAAATATGGTACAAATTTGAGACTTATCTTGAACAAACTTATTAGTACCAAATAGCTCTTATTTGGTTTGTCATCATCAAAACTCTAAACAAATGGAGAGTATAACCTTATGGGCCAACAGTATATTTATTAGGTTTGAATGAAAATTACATATACATGAAGTAAAACACGAAAATAGGCAAAACAAGAGAAAATGAAAGAATCATCAAAACTAACTTATACATGTGCATATGGTGGGTACAAATGAGCATGAAGTGCAAACATATATGAATCAATTTGTTCTCACTATTTGTACATGTATACATGCAAGTTTTGATAAAGACTACATTTAAACTAGTTTATACCACATGAAGCACAAACATGTACATGCTAAATAATATGACAAATGAATAAGCATGTAAATAAAATAACAGTTTAGGAATAATTACCAACAAAGGAACTATGTTCCAAAAACTCTAAACATGGTGGTTGTCCCACCAAACCTCCTTGATAGTGATGCATCCAATATGTGTGTCCATCAAGTTCAAAGCATCCACCATCAAGGCACCATCCCTCTCACGTCGTGTGAGAGCCCTCACCTACATCAAATACACAAGGTGGGGGTTTTGGTACCCATTTTCTTTGGGTCCTTTAGGGTTAGTCTTGTAAGGAACCCAAAAATTTTTCTCAATAGCAAAATTTAAATGATGTAACTTGTCAAAACAAAACTTTGCTAAATGGCCTTTGCGGCCACAATGTGTACAAGTGTACACCTTAGTATGCTTATGAGTGTGATTGTGATCGTGGCGTGCAACATAAGCATATGCATGATGAGAGTATGCATGAGTATGTGGAGTTTGTTTCTTTGAAAACAAAGACTCCAATCTAGTGTGGTTAAATGCACAAGAGCTCAAAGTGGATCTCAAATAATCCATTTTATTTTTCAAAACATTTATCTCATTTGTGGTGGCATGTAAAGCATGATGAGATATAGAATCATTTTTCTTCTGTTTAGAAACCTTTTCTTTTCTTTTTCAACAAATTTTCTTTTTAAAGAGTTATTTTCTTGCAAAACAATTTCCTTTTGTTTTTCCACCAAAGCAATATCATTTTTCAAAATAGTGTTTCCTTCACAAAGATCATTTAATTTGGACATCAAGGAAACATTTTCATTTTTTAAAAATTCATTTTCTTTTTCAATGCATGCAAACTTATTTTCTAATGAATCTTTTTCATTAAGCATGCAATCAAATTTCTTTTTCAAATTTTTATTATCTTTTCTAATCATGTCATATTTTTCAAGTAATTGTTGACAAAAAGAAGTAAGCTCATCAAATGACATGTCTACATCCTCATCTACCTCGGATTCGGTAGTTACCTCAAGGGGATTATCCCCTTGGACCATATAGCATACGTTGGAGGTGTCGCTTCCAACGTCTGAATCGCTCCCGGCATAATATAGATCCTTTTCGCCAAGTGAGGTGATGATATTCCAAGCTACAACAGCCGAATCAATGTTAGCAACCCTAGATAAATAATCATCATTTAGGGTACTCTTCAAAGCATTTAGGGCTTTTGTATTAGCCTCAATATTCTTGCTATCATTAACAAAAGAATTTTTAATAGTAGCAAGTTAAACATGAAAACCTAGGGCCTTGAGGTACAAGGACATCTTAACCTTTCAAATTTGGATGTTAAGAATGTCAAACATGGGTGGTGACATGAAGTCCATGGTGTGTGTACAAATATTGTGATTAGCCTAAAATGAGGATCTTTAACTCTAGGTTGTTAGACCCAAATCAAGAGAACTTGGCTCTGATACCAATTGAAAGTACACCTAGAGAGGGGGTGAATAGGTGTAGTGCTAATCTAATGGTCACTTAATGACAAATAATGCGGAATTAAAAACTATTATGACCTAAACAAACTATTACACTAAGCACTATGTATAACACAAGAGTGTAGCCGAATTCCCCGTGAAGGGCTCTGGACTAACTCCTCAAGATTCCCCTAGATATGGGTTGAGGTGCCGTGTTGGCTCTCTTGGTTGAATACAAGTGTTAGCAAACAATCCCCAAGCATGTATCAATATGAGCACAATGTATATCAAGCATATAAATGTAAAGACAATATAAGCATGCAATATATAAACAAGTAGGAGAGAGAGAGTGAGCAATCGCAAACACAAGGGATTTGTTTCGAGGTTCGAGCACCCTTGCTCTACATCCCCGCCTTCGACACTACGAAGGATTTCCACTATGCACATCCCAATGGATCACTCCTCGGTGCCGCAACACCTACAAGCCCTCGGACTCCCTAGTCCCGTACACAGCGCAAGCCCACAAGCTTGCCGAGGTCGCACCTCAAACAACGAGTTCACACACGAACTCTAAACCACCGCGAACACACAAGTCCGCCTCCTCAAAGTACAAGATGAAATCTTGGTGATCTAAACACTTTGATCACCAATAAAAACTCTCACAACACAATCCTATGGATAGATAAGGCAATGGATAGCTCAAGTGATTGTGAGAAAACAAGGAAAGAGATGATGGAAGAAAACTCAAGAAAATCTCTTTTAACACTCTTAATAAAAACTCCCCCTTTTAATTGGAAGTATTAGCTCTCTATTTAATGGAGAAAACTCTTTTAATGAAGTGGGAAAAACTGGCTCAAAGTCCACTAAAAATCTTAGAGAAAAATAATGCCCAAACCCCCAAATTTATAGGCTAAGAAAAACTAGCCGTTGGGGTTTGCAGACCTGTCGGTTGACCGCCCGGTCGACCGGCCAACGGTCATATTTCAGACCGTTGTGCCATCGGTCGACCGGTCGGTCGACTGATCCAGGATATAGAGAGCAGAGCTCTCTGTCCGGTCGACCGGTCAGTCGACCGGGGCCTTTCCAGAGAGCAGAGCTCTCTGGACGGTCGACCGGCCTCCTGCCAGGTCAAGGCGTGCACGTCTGTGCACGTCGGTCGACTGCCCTGTCGACCGACTTCAAAACTCGGTCGACCGGTCGGTCGACCGCTGAAGCCTGAAACAGAAAATCTGAGATTTAAACTAAGGTATTTTAACACAAATAAAATCCCATAAAATTACAGAAAATCTACAAAAATAGTTTTGATGTTATACTTTGATAAACAAACATGCTTGCACAAAATCAAGGCATGTTACAAATGTTTTGAACTATTTTTGTAATTTGAAAAATATGGCTCAAACTAAAAACAGTATTTTCCAAAACTTATTTTTCTAAAACTTCACCAAATACAAAAACAAGATATTTAAAACTTATTTGAAGCATAGAGTGTATGGATATGATCCACTACACAAACATGATGAAATATCTATGTTTTTGACATTAAGCTCTAAACATGATTTTGGTTTAAAGATATGTATATGAGAAATACCAAAAACCAAAATAGTATTTTACTAAATAGGAAGTCTTTTCTAAACTGAAAATTCTTTTATGAAAAGACAACTAAATCAAGAGAGTGTGTGTGTGTGTGTGTGTGTGTGTGTGTATACTTGAGCAATCCACCAACAATTCTATCCTTTACATTTTAACTAGAAATAAAATCTTATACCTAGACACAAGTCTTGATCTTGAAGTCTTCCCTTGAAGTCTTCTCATCTTCTTAACTTGGTCCAAACCGATCCAACGAGCTCATCTCCTCTAGATGTGATCTTGATGCATAGGCTCGTGAATCAACCAGTGCTAGCTCCAAAACATGACTTTAAATCCTTTGTTGAAGCTTCGTACCTACTAAGATCTTGATAATGAATCTGTCACTAATTAAACACAAGATCATTAGTACTATAACTACATGAGTTAATCATCATCAAAACTAGAGTGATGGGCCTTTGGGCCAACAATATCGACTCCTGAACCTTTACTTGACTTAAGTCACTTTTCTGAGTCAGTATTAGTTCCCATACTTCATGAGTCCAAGTCAAACATTCTATCATTTCATACTCTATTCTGGGACGAGGTGGTTGACAAATTGACTCCGAAATCAAGTATGGAATTTGGAAATTAGATGGGGTCAAATATCTAATAAAAATCCTTTATGGATTCATCATTTTAATAGGTTATATTAGTGAAATTTCTGGTGGGTTCCTCTGAACCCAACGAAAAGTCGATTGGGCCGCATTTCGTGGACCAATCAGACCACCACCGGAACCACCACCTTAAGGTAACATTTTCCATCCCTTTCTTCTTTTTCATGCATCTATGCATTAATTCATACATTGAGGACAATGTATGAGATAGGTGTAGGGGGAGGGTTCTAACATAACTTAGTTTTTTCTTTTTATAAAAAAAAATTTAACATCTTCTTTACTTTTAAAAACTTTTTGAAAATAGAAACAATATTTTGACATATTTTTTGTAAGAAATTAAGTTAATTTTAAGGAATAAGAAAATACAAATTAGGATTTCTTATACTTGGTCAAAATAAGATTATTTGTTTGATTTTTAGGGTTAGGAAGAAAATTTGTCAAAGTAATTTAGTCTTGATCTTTACCTTGATGAAATATGCACACTTCATACACTTACACACTTAGGGTTCATAAACAAAGATTCTTATGCCTTATAAGAAAAAAAAAAGAAAAAAATACAAACAAATCTAATTATTGATTAGCTAGGTGCTTTGACCTAAGCAAGCCTTAGTATTTATGCGAAAGATGATTAGATAAGTTTGAAAAGAAAAATATATATATATATATAAAAATCCTCTGATTAAGCTGGGTATTTGTGCCTAATAAAGCATAAGTATTCACGCCTAAAAAAGGTTCAAATAATAAAATCCTTAGTTTTGTGGCCTTGTTTGCTCGAGTCCTTAAGTCCTTGGGGTGTTTTCTCACCCGGTGCCCTAAGACCGTTTGGTTTGGGAGTCATCGATTAGAGGCTCGTTACATGGACAAATTAGAAAGTCTAATAGAACTAAGGAATAATATCACAAAAAAAAGTATATATAAATAAATAAGGCATAAGAGTTAGAGTTAATGAACTCTTAGTCAAAATTTTCACAGTCACAAGGTGCATATGACTTAGGGTAAAGTAATAGACTAAATGAGAAGTACAATTTGACTCCTACTTTGATTGATAACAAATTTTTGAATAGAGACTAAGTTTAGGAATGAAAAATTTGATTTTCCTATAACTTATAGATTGCTTAGATCTTACAATTATATTTCAAATATTTTTCTCTTTCAAAATGCTTTTCGAAAATACTAACTCTTTGTTTCTCTTTCTTTATGGATTTTGTGGGTGTAATCCGCTGAAAACCCTCACGAGACAAAACTCGTCCTCTAGGGGAAACTTAGAGGTTTAACGGCTTGTTGCACATGCTCAGTGCAATCGCGTGACCTGCGAAAGTGGTCTAATAATCCTTAGTATAGTTTAGTTGTTTTGCTCGAGAATGAGCAAAAGATAGGTATGGGGGTGTGATTGGTCGCTAATGTTGCATATTTAGTATCATATTTCCATACTTATTAGAAAATGAAATATGCATTGTCCTAATTAATTGTTTAATTTATTTGCAGGCCCACTCCTTAAGGAGATGAAGAGAAATGAGCCCAAAGCCACCAAATTCTGAATTAAATCAGAATCAATTCGCACTCACTGAATCAGGGCAAAATTAAGAGGTTGAAACCGGTTGAGAAGAATCCTCTCAGAATCGATCGGTTAAAGCCAAGAATCCAAGGCCATTTCGTCACCATACTGGACCCAAACGATGAAACCAACTGAAGATAAAAGCAGAAGGGAAATCCAGCGCGACCCACCAACAGGATGTGGCCACCTGGCCACACCCTGGCCGCGAAAACGCGGCCAAAGCCGCGTTTTCGTGGCTTGGTTGGGGAGTTAGGGGGAGCGTTTGCTCCCCCGATCTCCCGGGATCCTGCACGTTGGGTTTTTGCCTATAAAAGGCTAGTACTTTCACTGAAAATGGGACGACCAGGCAGAGATAGGATTTAGCCAAGTTTTCCATTTCTTAGTTTAGGTTTTTCTTTTCTTTTTATGTAACTTGTATGTAAGCTTAGGTTAGATGATGATTCATGTAAGTAAGAGAGAGAGGCATATGTTGAGAGTGACACCGATGTACCCTCCTCCTTTCTTCCATCGTTTCAAGCAATAAAAGGTAATATTTTTATGTTCTTCTTTACTTTCCTTTTCTTTTGCTTTCTTCTTCCTCTTTCTACTTTACCTCGTTTGTTTTGATGAGAATGCAAGTGAATTCCAAAGCACAAGTATAACGATGTTGTGTGAGTGCCAACGATAGTTCATGAAGACGTTCTCCTCCTCAAATCCGTATCACTTCATGCTTGCCCCGCTTGATGATATAATGCGAACGGGGACTGAGCTTGAGCCTATGATCTATGCGTTGAACGCCTCCGAAGCAAAGGTAGAACATGCAAAGGTTTTCAGGTAAGTCATCAATCAAAATAGGTAAGTATTTCTTCATTTTCTTTCTTTTCGTTTATTTCTGTAAATTAAATCACCAACACTACTTCCAAATCTTTCTTTTTCGACTCATTTGTACATAGGCGCTTTCTTTCCCCTTTCTTTGTAAATAGTCATTCTCCATTTCTCTCCACCTTCTTTATCTCTCATTTTCTTTCTAACTTTAACATAACTTATTTTCATTTTCATTTCTTTAAACAAAGAAGAATCTTCGCTTTTCTTCATAACGATTTCAATAAAGAACCGTAAACGCTTCTATCACAAAACCCTCCTTGTGGATCACGACCCGCATAGCCACTTGCTATAGCGGTAAGAATTGAGCACTTGTACATCTTCATTATAAATCTGAAATTCTTTATTTTGTGTGCAGGTTTTACCTCAATCAAATGTAATGATGAAAAAGTTGAGTTCTCTATAAAAGAACGACACTAGGAACTATTAAAATTGCCCAATGGGAAGAAGGCAATCAGTTGCAAGTGGATATTTATAAAGAAATAGGATCTCCAGATGGTGATATTATACTCTACAAAGCCAGATTGATAGCCAAAGGCTACACGCAGTGAGAAGGCATTGACTATAACGAGGTATTCTCACCCACTGTGAAGCACTCATTTATTCAGATTTTACTAGCATTGGTGGCACAACACGAGTTGAAACTTGACCAGCTCGACGTGAACAACGGCTTTCTCAATGGCAATCTTGAAGAGATCTACATGTTCAGCTGATGGGGTTCAAAACTGTAGGAAAGTAGAATTTAGTATGCAAACTTAAGAAATCACTTTATGTATTGAAGCAATCACAAAGGCAGTGTACAAGCATTTCAACAGTTTTATAAGAGGCAAAAAGTACACGCGAAGCGTGTATTACAATAAGCTACCGAGTGAAAAGTACATCTATTTACTATTGTATGTGGATGATATGTTCATCGTTTCCAAGAGCAGATCAGTAATTGATTAACTAAATAAAGACTTACCTCTCGAGTTTGAGATGAAAGATCTGGGTGAAGCAAAGAAGCTTCTAGGCATGGAGATTGAGCAAGACCGGAAAGGTGGCAAGGTTAGCTTGACATAAAAGGGGTATCTGAAGAAGGTACTTCAAAAGTTCAACATCAACGGCAATACAAAGTATGTAAGTACATAATTGGCCCTTACTTCATGATAAAAGCTATTCTGTCTCCGATTATTATTGAAAGGCGTTACGTACCATATGCTAATGCGATTGGTAGTTTAATGTATGCAATGGTATGTACAAGGCATGATCTGTCACCGGCTATATTAATGGTAAGAGGATACATGCACGATCCCGACAGGGGTCATTAGGAGGCAATGAACTGAATTCTACGCACATCAAAGGTACCATAGACATTGGTTTTGTATTCAAGAAAGATATTACAGGTAAGCAGGAGTGTATCAGATATGTTGATTCCGACTACGCTGGAGACCTTGACAAGTACTGGTATATAACAGGATATGTGTTTACATTATCCCAAGCACCGGTCAGCTGACCTCTATTCTATAGTCTACTGTAGCATTGTTTGCTACGGAGGTCTGATTAGTCTACAATTCTGCATTATTATATCGCATTTTTCTGCTGATTTATGAGTAAAATGTCGGTCTAAACCGTGTTTTGGTCTCTCTTGCAGATAAATCAAGAGTTTAAGGGTAAAAGGAGTAATAAGAGCTTAATTAACCCCATTTTCGGGTAATTAAATCCGCAATTCTTAGAGGCCAAGTAAGGAAACTTCTAGAAGATGCATTGAATCTAGACCTTTGCGCACGTCAGACGAATATTCGGTGAAAATACTAGAATTGGGATATACCAGGAAGGACCTCGAAGCAACGGGAAGATCCTCGCCAAAATCAAGAAAATAATTCCCTGGTTTTGCAGCGGATCAGCAGCAAATGTCACGTTTATGCGGCAATTGGGTGGAGCCACGCGTCGATCTTCGATGCGTGGCCCCATCTCGTTTTCTAGAACCCTTTTTCGCCTATAAATAGCCCTGCAGTTGGCCAAAGCTTAAGCAGTTTTTGATTTTAGGCTAGAGTTTCTATCTTTAGTGTAAGTGTTCTTCTTCATTTTTTGTATTTTCTTTTCTTTTTAGATCATGTATTAGGGCTGAGAGATTCAGAGAGAGATAGAGAGGGATTTATGTAATAGATGGTGACAATCTATGTAAAGGTGCCTCCTTTCTTCTCTAATATAATCTTCTCCTTCTTCTACATGATGCTTTGCTAATTTCTTCTTCTCATGACAATCTAACTACTAACCACTAACCATCTAACCACTTACTTAATAATCCACATGAATCTAATAGCCTCTACAAGGCCTTGCTCTTGCAAGAGTCATTGATGGCTCATGATGATGGATTCTAACATTCTAACGTTCCTAACACCTAACCTACTAACTTGCTAACTTGTAATGTCTTCTTTATTTTATGCTCACCTCTAACCGATTTTGATGATTTAATAGTAGTTTACAACTTTTTATGTGGTATGGATGTGTTGTTTGAATGTAAAAGAGCAATCTTATGGGCCATGCTCTGTATCGTCTCTTGAAACTAAGGATTAGTGATGGCCAAGGATCCATGTGAGACAACTATCACTAAGAGGTTAGCATAGTTAGTGGAGCAATTAGTAGTTAGTAGCTATGAGTTTTCTTTCATAGTATTCTCCTTCCTTTTTACTTTGTTTCAAAAATCATTTCCAAAAACTTTTTATCAATTTTTCTATCGTTGTTTTCACCATCGTCTTTGTTCATCTTTGTTTTCATTTTCTTTACCACAAGGTTCATCTTCTTTTCTATTTGGTTTTTCAAACTACTTCTCTTTTGTTTTCACATCGCTATTTCATCGCCTTCTTCATCTATCACTTTATGGATTTATTTTCTTTTATTTTATTTTCTAATTCTTTAACAAAGAAGATTTGTTAACATAACACGTGAATAGAGACTGTTAATTCTTATATCGCCTCCCGTCCCTGTGGATTCGACTCGTTGAACCACTGCTATAACGAAAGTATCGAGGGAATACTAGCACATACGAGCTTTTCATTTATTTAATAAAACACACGTTTTTTAGGTGCTCGTTCCGCTCCGATCAAATTTTTGGCGTCGTTGCCGGTGACGGGAATGATTTTAATTTCACATTTTTATTAACATTTTCTTCTCTGTTTTGGTGTGCAAGATAATCTTTACAGGAGATTAATATTACAGAACAAACATTAGCATTGTAGCTCCCTGCTCTTGAAAGCAGGGACCCAGCTTCTAAAGAAAAGCAGCGCAAACGCGACTTTTGCCACGAAACCGTGACGATTTTGTGATTATTATGTATCTTATTGTGATGGGCTGTGTTCATTGTAATAACTAGTGGATCTGTACTATTACTTTCCTACTTTGATTGCCTAAATACCGTAATAAATTAAAGAATTAAAATACGGTATTTGGACGCTTTAAAACGGTTTAGACATTTGCATTTAGGCACGTGTCAATTCAATTCCAATATATTGTATTTTGTTTTGTTGTTGTGATCTGGATTGAGGTGCACATATGGAATTGCATATAGCATAGGACAAACACGTGGGTAATTTATCACTTTGTGTTATATTCTTATCTATATAGCACACTTGCACAAATTGAAATTAAGGGCAAAACTCATAAAAGATAAGGTGGGGATTTCATCACACTTCTTAGCCCAAAAATTACCTCCCCACTCACACAACCCAAGTCCTAATAAAAATTGATAGACGTTGGCCCCTAGGGACATCTCAGACTCATTAAGAGATTGACCGAGGGTGGAATTTATTTTGAATCTTACTTTTGTGAAATCGGTGTCTAAGGTTGGGGATTAAGAGGCTACGCCTCAAAGATACCGTGGTTTGGCATAATTAAGGCCAGTTGCTTACGCACGGATACCTCCCACCGTATTTTGCTCCTACCTGGCCGATTAGCTTATGGTTAGATTCAAACACTAACCTCCCCCGGGTAATCGACCAGTTAGGAGTCGTCTAGGTCTAGGTCAACCTTAATATAGGCTTGGTTTTTATTTTTCTTTTCTTTTTGTTTGTTGTTTGTTCTTTCTTTTTTGTTTGTCATTGTTTGTAAAATGAAATTCAACAATAACAATTCTTTCAATCATAATATGAATCCATATTTCACACTAACTCTATTTATTTGATTCAGATAATTTCAATCCGGCCTTTTACAATATGAACCAACCAAATACACCGGTTGGACTTATTCGAATCAATACAACCCATTCCCACAATCTTTTGACTATAATTTTTAAAATAATTTCAACTCTTCACAGAGTTAATGAGAATTCACCTCCCCTAAGTCAAATTTTCAACCTCCTTACCCACCTTGTTCATCTTTTCCACAATTTACAAAATATTCATTCCCCGATCTCGCTTCTATACTCCTTTTCTAGCCCAATCCATTGAAGAAAAATCTGAGCTAGAAAAGAGTATAGAAGCCAACCTGCAGAAGGCCGAGCGACAATTTCAGAACATATTGGCCTCCCCAATTCCACAATATTTTCAAGAGTCTTACTCAGTCCCACCTTGTCAAAATGATCAAACATCCACCGTGTAATTGACTAAGGAACTCTTACGTGAGTCCGAGCGACCATCTAAAAACTTGTTGGACCCACACTCTTCACAAATTTTTCAAAACCAAGATTCATATACTCTCTTTCTAGAACATCCACATGAAGACACATCACATCTAGAAAAAAGTATAGAAATCTTGCATGAGACCTCACAACAATTTCAAAAATCTTTTACCCAGTCTATTGATAGGTTAGAAGAACAACTAAGTCAATTGGTCAACATTTATAGGAATGAAGAAACTCACTCTTATCAACCTTTGATCAATTCAGATATCTCTAACTCTATCAATCTAGATCAGAAATCATGTTGTTTTGGAAACCAAGCTTCAATTTTAGCACACCCATCTGAACTTGACCAAACTTCAAATATTGAAAATCTCATTGACATTTTGGCAAGTTATCTTTTTCTTGAAATTAAACTTGAGCATGAATATGTTCCTGAACTTCAACTTGGTTATTCAATTTCACTTCCTGATTCAATATTGACTGAGGTACTTTTACCTGAATTCAGGCCTTTTCCCGAGTCAGTATTGGATCCAGTGCCAGTCCATTATGAAATTGAATAACCAATCTTTTATGATCATCATATTAAACTTGACCAATTTCATACTTTTGAAAGTCCTATTGATAAATTGGTAAGTTCTCATTTTATGAAATTGAACTCAATGAGAAATGTGACTTCGATTCTCAAATTTGTAATCCAGTTCAAATTTCTAAATCAATATTGACTCCTGTTTTGTTACCCAATTTGAGCAATATTTTAGAGTCAGTTTTGATTCCCATACCTGTCATTCTTGAACTTGAACACCAATCTTAGAAATTCACCTTCCATCATGGGGAAATGAATGTGGACTAGAATTTCAATTTCTTAATTTGGACCCAATTCCTGAACCAATTTTGACTCCTGAACCTTCACTTGACTTAAGTCAAATTCCTGAGCCAGTAGTCGTTCCTGTGCTTCCTGAGTCCAAATCAATTATTCCATCTTTTTATACTCCATTTTGGGACAAAGGTGTTGATAGAATTGACTCTGAAATTACTTTAAAAATTTAAAAATTAGATGGGGTAAAACTTTTAATAAAAATCATACATATATACATCATTCTAGTGGGTTGTATGTTAGAGGTCTCTGGTGGGTTCCTCCCGATTCCACGTAAATTGGATTGTGCCGCATTTCGTGGACCAATCAGACCACCATCGGAACCACCACCTTGAGGTGATTTTTCCTTCCCTCTCTATTTATTTCATGTATACATATATCACGATGCATTGAGGACAATGCATGAGATAAGTGTGGGGGAGTATTTACTAACGTGGAGTTTTTTAGATTTTCTTTCTTTTATACTTCTTTTAGGATACTTTTAGAAATCTTCCCTTTTGTATAGGATTTTTCTCTTTCTTAAAAAACTATTTGAAAGAAGAGACAAAGTTTTGATCTATTTTTAAGAAAATTAAGATGATCTTAGAAATTAAGGAAACCTAAATTATGACATCTTAAACCTAGTCAAAATAATGGATTTTATTTAAAATTATAGGCTAAGTAAGATAAATTGGAGAGATAATTTTATCTTGAATTTTTTACCTTAGATAGTATGCACTTCACATTAACACAATTTTTGGGATGGAAACAAAGACCTAAAATGCCATGAAGCAAAAATAAAGAAAAAAATAATATATATATGAAGAAAAAAAATCACTTATTAAGCTAGATAAGTATGCCTCAAGCAGCTTGATTATTCACGCCTAACGGTGGTCAAAAGAAACAAATAATCCCCCTTAGTTTTGTGGTCTTGTTTACTCGAGTCCTTGAACCCGAAGGATGTTTTCTCATCTGGTGCCCTAAAATCGTCTGGTTTGGGAGTCATCGGTTAAAGGCTCACTACTCTGGTAAATTAGAAAGCCTAAAAAAACTAGGGGAAGGAAAAAGAAGAAAAAGAAAAAATATATAAAAATAAATGGCTTAATGGTTAGAGTTGAAATCTCAAAAAATTTCACTATCACAAAGTGTATATTATCTAGGTTTTATGAAGGATAAAATATTCAATCTAATTTTGAATTCTTACCTTAATTAAAGACAAGATTTTCCGTGGAGACTAAGTTTAAGGAAGAATAATTTTTGGTGGACTTATGATCTTAGATCACTTATATTTTTGCAAAAATATTTTGAAAACTTGTCTCTCTTTCAAAATGTGTTTTCAAAATACTAATATTTGTTTTCTTTCTTTATGGATTTTGTGGGTGCAATCTGCTGAAAATCCTCAGGAGACAACACTCCTCCTCTAGAGGTAACCTAGAGGTTTAACGGCTTGTTGCACACGCTCAGTGTTGGAACTTGCTTTTGATGATACATTTGTGAAGACATATTATTGGAGCTCTATCTTACAAGCTTATTCAAGAGTTCTACATGATCAAGACTTCCCAAAGAGAGTAGCTATGGATGTGTATTGTAATGTTTAATAGTATGTTAAAAGTCTTGAAACACACACACACACATCATAGCCCTATTAGTCGACTTATACCCTTTAGTAGTCGACTTATACATAATATAGTCGACTTAATATTTTATGTAGTCGACTAACCTTTGTCCTGTAAAGATACCAACTTTTTGTTTCTGACCTGCACTCACTATTAGTCGACTTACTAGTTTTACTAGTCGACTAATATTTTGCATAATCGACTAACCACTTATTTTGGTCGACTAGTTTCAGTTTCCAGAAACTTGTCTTTTGTTTCTATTTTGAACTAGTCGACTTGGTCCCTTTACTAGTCGACTAATCTAGTCTAAA
This sequence comes from Agave tequilana, assembly GCA_038442645.1. Lineage (NCBI taxonomy): Eukaryota > Viridiplantae > Streptophyta > Magnoliopsida > Asparagales > Asparagaceae > Agave > Agave tequilana. The sequence continues at coordinate 77,263 of JAVJIF010014150.1, read as the reverse complement.
TTGCCTACCCTAGTCAACTAATACCCTACCCTTTGTCGACTAATGGCAGTTTCTGACTGTTGGACAGTTTCTGTTTTCTGGTATTTTATCGAACGTTTCTATGTTCAAATTTGTCCTGATAACTACCCTAACTGACCATAGATTTCAGCTGTAAATAGGGATGTTATCTTAGGTTAACTTCACCAAGTAAAATCAATAGTTTTCTGCCTAAAAACTCTGTTAAAAAATCTATTTTTTAGAAAACTATTTTCACTTTCAATTCTTCATTCAAATTCCTACTCTATAGTAAAGATTTCTGAGAGTCCACCGATAATAGCCCTTGTCCACGATCACATACAGATTCAAGGCCTATAGGATCAATTGTAATCACTCAAAGAGGAGCATTGTACAAGAGCGTCTTCGGGTTGAAGAGAGTTTGTACAAGGTGTTGTGGTCTTCTTGGTTGTAAGAAGAGTTGTACACATTTGGCAAAGGGAATTTGTCAAGTCGTACGCAAGGTGTTGATTTTGGGTGTACAAAGTCAAAATTAAAGGAAAATCTCAAGCGGGTGGCTTGGGGACTGGATGTAGGCCATGAGGACCGAACCGGATATCACTTGTGTTTGTGTTTGCTTTCTTTTCTGTAATTTAATTTCCTTACTTGCAAGTATTTTATATTTAAACGCTAATATCTTTGTTTGAGTGTTGACGTATATTTTAGATCCTACAATTGGCATCATCTCGGGACCAACAATTGGTATCAGAGCCCTGCATACCTAGTCAACAACATACAAGGATGGCAACGGAGTTTCCTTCATCACAATTCAAAGAAGGACATTCTACACAACGTCCACCGCTATTCGATGGATCGAAATACAACTACTGGAAGTATAGAATGAAGATCTACTTGCAATCGATCAACTACAAACTATGGAATATAGTAGAAGCACCGTACACCAAGCCAACAACCAACTACACTGCTTGGAGTGATGATCAAAAGAAGAATGCGAACCTTGATGCCAAAGCGATGAATGCTTTATTCTGTGTCTTAACCAAAGAAGAATTCAACCGTGTGTTAACAACCACTTCTGCAAATCAAATATGGCACACTCTACAGGTAACACATGAAGGTATAAATAAGGTTAAAGAATCTAAAATTTCTATTCTTGTCCACAGGTTTGAACTTTTGAAAATGAAGGAGAATGAAACCATCTCAGAAATGGTTATAAGGTTCACCGACATAACAAATTCCTTAGCATCCTTTGGAAAGGAATACACCCAAGTCAAAAAAGTTCGCAAGATTATTCGTGCACTCACACCAGATTGGGAGAAGAAGACAACTGTAATAGAAGAAGCGAATGATCTTTCAACAATGTCATTAGAAAATCTTATTGGTAATCTAATGGCATATGAAGTGCAACTCGAAGACAGAAAGAAGGATAAATAATAATCTCTCTCAAAGAAGAAAGAACTTGCCTTCTATGCATCCTCAGACACAGACAATTCAGATAATGATGAAGAGGAGATGGTAATGCTTTCAAGAAAATTCAGAAAATTCTTGAAGTAAGGTAAGTTTAAATGTTTTAATTATAATAAAATAGGTCATATGAAGAAGGATTGCCCATTGCTAAAAAACAAAGGTAAATTCAAGAGCAAAAAGTTCAGAAAGAAGAAAGATTACCAAGCATCATTGGAAAATAATGATTCCTCTTCCTCTGACAAAGAAGAAACCACTGAACATGCTAACATCTGTTACATGGCGCTAGAAGAAGATGAGGTAACATATACTGAACTTTTAGATGCATTCCATGAATTATACAATGATCTTAAGAATGAAAAGATAAAGAATAAAGTTTTGACAAAGGAAAATGAAAAACTTTTCAAAGAAGATTCTTATTATGCTTCTCAAATTTTTTCTATAAATTCTCAAAAAGATGATTTGAAAAAGTGATATCATTATTGAAAAAAGATAATGAGAATTTATTATAAAATAATGTTTTATTGAAAAGAGAAACTATGTCTTTAAATGAAAGAATTTCTATTTTAGATAAAGACATGTCAATTTTTAAAATGAAGTATGAAGAGATTTTGAAAAATATGACTAAATTTAATCAAGGAAAAGAAAAGTTAAATGATTTGTTATCATATCAAAAGATGTCACATAATCATTATGGTCTTGAGTTTTTTAGAAAATCTACATATGATAGTAATCCATATAATTCTTTTGTGAAAAGAAATACTGATATTATTTCAAAAAGAATTAAGAATAAGTTCATATGGATTCCTAAAAACTTAAGCATTGTTGATAAAAATACTTATATTGCATCATACATACATGATATATGTAATTAATACAATTATGTGCATACTAACAGATGGAAACTAAATTCAAATTGGGTTTGGATTCTTAAAGGTTAATACTTTGATCTTATAATGATTGGTACCATTCTAATGTTTATCTTTCAGGTACCATATAAGAAGTTTGATAAGAAAAATATTTTCAGAACATTTATCATATATATATATATATATATATATATATATATATATATATATATATATATATATATATATATATATATATATATATATGTTATGATATATTTGTTGCAGGGGGAGAATACGTGTTTTTCTATATCTGTTATAACCTTTTCTGCAGGGGGAGAACACATATTTTTATATATTTGTTATAACCTGTTCTACGTAGGGGGAGAATATATAACATATTCTCTGCAGGGGGAGTATTCATGCACACAAAGTGTCATCATCAAAAAGGGGGAGAATGTTGGAACTTGCTTTTGATGATACATTTGTGAAGACATATCATTAGAGCTCTATCTTACAAGCTTATTCAAGAGTTCTACATGATCAAGACTTCTCAAAGAGAGTAGCTATGGATGTGTATTATAATGTTTAATAGTATGTTAAAAGTCTTGAAACACACACACACATCATAGCCCTTTTAGTCGATTTATACCCTTTAGTAGTCGACTTATACATAGTATAGTCGACTTGATATTTTATGTAGTCGACTAACCTTTGTCCTGCAAAGATACCAACTCTCTATTTCTGACCTGCACTCACTATTAGTCGACTTACGAGTTTTACTAGTCGACTAATATTTTGCATAGTCGACTAACCACTTATTTTGGTCGACTAGTTTCAATTTCCAGAAACTTGTCTTTTGTTTCTATTTTGAACTAGTCGACTTGGTCCCTTTACTAGTCGACTAATCTAGTCTAAATTGCCAACCCTAGTCGACTAACACCCTACCCTTAATCGACTAATGGCAGTTTCTGACTGTTGGACAGTTTCTGTTTTCTGGTGTTTTATCCAACGTTTCTATATTCAAATTTATCCTGATAACTACCCTAACTGATCATATATTTTAGCTATAAATAGGCATGTTATCTTAAGTTAAATACACCAATTAAATTAATAGTTTTCTGCCTAAAAACTCTGTTGAAAAATCTGTTTTTCAGAAAACTATTTCCACTTTCAGTTCTTCATTCAAATTCTGACTCTATAGTGAAGATTTCTGAGAGTCTACCTATAAGAGCCCCTGTCACGATCACATACAGATTCAAGGCTTATAGAATCAATTGTAATTACTCAAAGAGGAACATTGTACAAGAGCGTCTTCGGGTTGAAGAGAGATTGTATAAGGTGTTGTGGTCTTCTTGATTGTAAGAAGAGTTGTACACATTTAACAAAAGGGATTTGTCAAGTGGTGTGCAAGATGTTGATTTTAGGTGTACAAAGTCAAAGTTAAAGGAAAATCTTAAGCGGGTGACTTGGGGACTGGATGTAGGTCACGAGAACCGAAGCAGGATAAATCACTTGTATTTGCATTTGCTTTCTTTTCTGTGATTTAATTTCCTTACTTGCAAGTACTTTATATTTAAACGCTAATATCTTTGTTTGAGTGTTGACGTATATTTTAGATCCTACAATTGGCATCATCTTGGGACCAACAATTGGTATCAGAGCCCTACATACCCAGTCAACAACATACAAGGATGGCAGCGGAGTTTCCTTCATCACAATTCAAAGAAGGACATTCTACACAACGTCCACCGCTATTCGATGGATCGAACTACAACTACTGAAAGTGTAGAATGAAGGTCTACTTGCAATCGATCAATTACGAACTATGAAATACAGTAAAAGCAACATACACCAAGCCAACAACCAACCGCACTGCTTGGAGTGATGATCAAAAGAAGAATGCGAACATTGATGCCAAAGCGATGAATGCTTTATTCTGTGCCTTAACCAAAGAAGAATTCAACCATGTGTCATCAGCCACATCTGCAAATCAAATATGGCACACTCTACAGGTAACACATGAAGGCACAAATAAGGTTAAAGAATCTAAAAATTCTGTTCTTATCCATAGGTTTGAACTTTTCAAAATGAAGGAGAATGAAACCATCTCAGAAATGGTTACAAGGTTCACTGATATAACAAATTCCTTAGCATTCCTTGGAAAGGAATACACCCAAGTCGAAAAAGTTCGCAAGATCCTTCGTGCACTCACACCAGATTGGGAGATGAAGACAACAGTAATAGAAGAAGCGAATGATCTTTTAACAATGTCATTAGAAAACCTTATAGGTAATCTAATGGCATATGAAGTGCAACTCGAAGACAGAAAGAAGGATGAACAACAATCTCTCTCAAAGAAGAAAGAACTTGCCTTCCATGTATCCTCAGACACGGACAATTCAGATAATGATGAAGAGGAGATGGCAATGCTTTCAAGAAAATTCAGAAAATTCTTGAAGTAAGGTAAGTTTAAATGTTTTAATTATAATAAAATAGTTCATATGAAGAAGGATTGCCCATAGCTCAAAAATAAAGGTAAATTCAAGAGCAAAAAGTTCAGAAAGAAGAAAAACTACCAAACATCATGAAAAAATATTGATTCCTCTTCCTCTGACAATGAAGAAGCTACTGAACATGCCAACATTTGTTACATGGCGCTAGAAGAAGATGAGGTACAATATACTAAACTTTTAGATGCATTCCATGAATTATACAATGATCTTAAGAATGAAAAGATAAAGAATAAAGTTTTGACAAAGGAAAATGAAAAACTTTTCAAAGAAAATTCTTGTTATGCTTCTCAAATTTCTTCTATAAATTCTCAAAAAGATGATTTTGTAAAAGTGATATCATCGTTGAAAAAAATAATGAGAATTTATTACAAAATAATGTTTTATTGAAAAGAGAAGCTAAGTTTTTAAATGAATTTCTATATTAGATAAAGACATGTCAATTTTCAAAATGAAGTATGAAGAGATTTTAAAAATGTGACTAAATTTAATCAAGGAAAAGAAAAGTTAAATGATTTGTTATCATATCAAAAGATGTCACATAATCATTATGGTCTTGGATTTTTTAGAAAATCTACATATGATAGTAATCCATATAATTCTTTTGTGAAAAGAAATACTGATATTATTTCAAAAAGAATTAAGAACAAGTTCATATGGATTCCTAAAAACTTAAGCATTATTGATAAAAATATTTATATTGCATCATACATACAAGATATATGTAATTCATGCAATTTTATGCATACTAACAGATGGAAACCAAATTCAAATGGGTTTAGATTCCTAAAGGTTAATACTTTGATCTTATAATGATTGGTACCATTCTAATGTTTATCTTTCGGGTACCATATAAGAAGTTTGATAAGAAAAATATTTTCAGAACATTATCATATATATATATATATATATATATATATATATATATATATATATATATATATATATATATATATATATATATATATATATATATATATATATATATATATATATATATATGTTATGATATATTTATTGCAGGGGGAGAATACGTATTTTTCTATATCTGTTATAACCTTTTCTGCAGGGAGAGAACACATATTTTTATATTTTTGTTATAACCTGTTTTACGCAGGGGGAGAACATATAGCATATTCTCTGCAGGGGGAGTATTCATGCACACAAAGTGTCATCATCAAAAAGGGGGAGAATGTTGAAACTTGCTTTTGATGATACATTTGTGAAGACATATCATTGGAGCTCTATCTTACAAACTTATTCAAGAGCAAGACTTCCCAAAGAGAGTAGCTATGGATGTGTATTGTAATATTTAATAGTATGTTAAAAGCCTTGAAACATACACGCATATCATAGCCCTATTAGTCGACTTATACCCTTTAGTAGTCGACTCATATATAGTATAGTCGACTTGATATTTTATGTAGTCGACTAACCTTTGTCCTGCAAAGATACCAACTCTCTGTTTCTGACCTGCACTCACTATTAGTCGACTTACTAGTTTTACTAGTCGACAAATATTTGGCATAGTCGACTAACCACTTATGCTCGTCGACTAGTTTCAGTTTCTAGAAACTTGTCTTTTGTTTCTATCTTGACCTAGTCGACTTGGTCCTTTTACTATTCGACTAAGCTAGTCTAAATTGCCTACCCTAGTCGACTAACCCCCTATCCCTAGTCGACTAATGACAGTTTCTGACTGTTGGATAATTTCTGTTTTCTGGTGTTTTATCCAATGTTATATATTCAAATTTGTCCTGATAACTACCCTAACTATCCATAGATTTTAGCTATAAATAGGGATGTTATCTTAGGTTAAATACACCAATTAAAATTAATAGTTTTTTGGCTAAAAACTCTGTTGAAAAATCTATTTTTCAGAAAACTATTTTCACTTTCAGTTCTTCATTCAAATTCCTACTCTATAGTAAAGATTTCTTAGAGTCCACATATAAGAGCCCTTGTTCACGATCACATACAGATTCAAGGCTTATAGGATCAATTGTAATCACTCAAAGAGGAGCATTGTACAAGAGCGTCTTCGGGTTGAAGAGAGTTTATACAAGGTACTGTGGTCTTCTTGATTGTAAGAAGAGTTGTACACATTTGGCAAAGATAATTTTTTCAAGTGGTGTGCAAGATGTTGATTTTGGTGTACAAAGTCAAAGGTTAAAGGAAAATCACAAGCAGGTGACTTAGGGACTGGATGTAGGTCATGAGGACCGAACCAGGATAAATCACTTGTGTTTGCGTTTGCTTTCTTTTCTGTGATTTAATTTCCTTACTTGCAAGTACTTTATATTTAAACGCTAATATTTTTGTTTGAGTGTTGACATATATTTTAGATCCTACAATTGGCATCATCTCGGGACCAACACTCAGTGCAATCGCGTCACCTGCGAAAGTGGTGTAATAACATTTGTAGTATAGTTTTTCTTTTCTTGTTTTGTTCGGGACGAGCAAAAGATAAGTATGGAGATGTGATTAGTCTACAATTCTATATTATTATATTGCATTTTCCTGCTGATTTATGAATAAAATGTCGGTCTAAACCGTGTTTTGATCTCTCTTATAGATAAATCAAGAGTTTAAGGGCAAAGGAGTAATAAGAGCTTAATTAACCCCATTTTTGGGTAATTAAATCCATAATTCTTGGAGGCCAAGTAAGAAAACTTCTAGAAGATGCATTGAATTTAGACCTTTGCGCAAGTCAGACGAATATTCAGGCGAAAATACCAGAATTGGGATATACCAGGAAGGATCTCGAAGCAATGGGAAGATCCTCGTCAAAACCAGGGAAATTGGGATAATTCCATGGTTTTGCAGCGGATCAGCGGCAATGCCGCGTTTCCGCGACATTTGGGTGGAGCCACGCGTCGATCTTTGGCGCGTGGCCCCGTCTCGTCTTCTAGAACCCTTTTTCACCTATAAATAGCCTTGCAGTTGGCCAAAGCGCTCTAACTACTAACCACTAACCATCTAACCACTTACTTGATAATCCACATGAATCTAATAGCCTCTACAAGGCCTTGCTCTTGCAAGAGCCATTGATGACTCATGATGATAGATTCTAACATTCTAATATTTCTAACACCTAACCCACTAACTTAACTCGCAATGTCTTCTTTATTTCATGCTCACCTCTAACCGGTTTTAATGATTTAATAGTAGCTTGTAACTTGTTATGTAATAGGATGTGTTGTTTGAATGTAGAAGAACAATCTTATGGGCCATGCTCTGTATCGTCTCTTAAAGCCAAGGATTAGTGATGGCTAAGGATCCATGTGAGGCAACTATCACTAAGAGGTTAGCATGATTAGTGGAGCAATTAGTAGTTAGTAGCCATGAGTTTTCTTTCATAGTATTCTCCTTCCTTTTTACTTTGTTTCAAGAATCATTTCCAAAAACTTTTTATCAATTTTTCTATCGTTGTTTTCACCATCGTCTTTGTTCATCTTTGTTTTCATTTTCTTTACCACAAGGTTCATCTTCTTTTCTATTTTGTTTTTCAAATCACTTCTCTTTTGTTTTCACATCGCCGTTTCATCGCCTTCTTCATCTATCACTTTCTGGATTTATTTTCTTTTCTTTTCATTTCTAATTCTTTAACAAAGAAGACTTGTTAACATAACACGTGAATAGAGACTGTTAATACTTCTATCGCCTCTCGTCCCTGTGGATTCGACCCGTTGAGCCAATGCTATACGGAAGTATCGAGGGAACACTAGCACATACGAGCTTTTCATTGATTTAATAAAACACACATTTTCAGGTGCTCGTTCCGCTCCGATCAAGGTCGAGTATATGGCCATGACAGATGCTATGAAGGAGGCAATTTGGCTTCAAGGGTTTCTTAACAACTTATTGATTGATTAGATCTATTAAAGATCAATTATGATAGCACGAGTGCTATCTATTTGGCAAAGAACCAGTGTACTATGCAAGGACGAAGCATATCGACATCATGTTCCACTTTGTTCGAGGGATTCTTAATGACGGTGACATCGAGTTACAAAAGATTCACACGAAGGAGAATCCCGCTGATATGCTTACCAAGATTATTCCGAGAGTGAAGTTTGCACATTGCAAAGTGTTACTCCATATACTTCCGGTGAATTGAGCTCAATGTAGCTCGTTTGGATGAACTACGAATGACTTGATCCCCAGGGCAGAGGTTACCTAGGCAATCACATTGGTGCAACCCCAATGGAGTTATGCTGATACCATGCTTGAAAATGAAAATATTTCTGACAAAGAATGTGCCTATACTGTTAGTACATTTTTTTGATATTTTCAGGATACTTGCTCAACTCTTGTGGAAGGCTCATGTCATCAAATTTTTGTTGATTGAGAAATTAAAAAAATATATAGAAAACTTTTTGTTGCTAATAGAAGAAAAACTTTGAAGAGCGTTCACTTTTTCCTTCTGTTTGGAACACTGGATGAGTTGTCACTTGAAAGTGTGTATGTGTGTATTATTGAATAGGGAAATTGAACAATCCCTTCTTATCCATAAGGGCGCTGGTATCAGAGTAAGGATGCTGGTTGGTGTCAGACGTTGGCTCGGAGGGTGTCAAGATGCTGGTGTTAGAGAGGATCAAGATACTGGTATCAAGACGAGATTGAGGACGCTAGTGTCAGAGCATGTTGAGATGCTAGTGTCAAAGAGGATCGAGAAGAGATCAAGATCAATAAGATGGGTGTCAAGACACTGGTGTTGGAGTGTGTCAACGAGAGCGACAGTGAGATTTAGGATTGACAACGTAAGATCGAGATTACTCTTCGACGAGAGCTGGAGCGTAAGATCAAGATCGAGGGAGTTGTAGAAATTTTGATGGCGACATGAGAGCTTCGACGAGATCTGGATGGCGACATAAAGGCAATGACAAGGTCCAGATTGGCACTGCAGAGTAGGTCGCAGTGTTACGTAGGTGGCGGCGACGACGAGATCAAGCTCGAGAAGAAGAGAGGAGGCTGGGTTAGGATTAAGGTTTTTGAACAAGCTCTGATACCATGATAATTTGAAGAGATTAATTTCTGTATATATATTTTTACCAAGTAATTACATCAATATATATAAGTGTTGAAAGGAAAACAAGAAAACTATACATGTCCAAACACAATGTATTACATGTCTATATACATGTATGTTAACAATGTCTATGGTCAGGAACAATAATAGAGCTTGAAATGGTTATCCTCTATGTTTGACATAAAATATACAACAAATCCAAGCAACATTTTGGGCATTAAAATTTTAAGGAATCACTCAAAAAGGATACTTGGTTTGTCACAAGGGACTTACTTCAACAAGATTCTTAAACAATTCAAGACGACTACTTGTAAGCCCATTGACATTCTTGCTGCAAAAACACATACAATGTTATCTTTGATATGTGTTCAAAGACTCCAACTAAAAAGAAATGGATGGTTCGTGTTCCTTATGCTAATATGGTATGTAGTGAAGTATGCAATGATATACAAATGACCTGACATTAGCAATACAGTTAACTTGGTAGTTTGATACAATCTAACTGATATCTGCTCATTGAAAGCTAGTTAAGTGTGTTATGAGATGTCTTAGAAGAATTGTTGATCACATTATAGAGAAAGAGATAAACAATTGAAAGGATATTCAAATGCCTTCAGGAACCAAAATAATGGAAAGTCCACTACGGTTTATATGTTCTTGTTAATTATAGGGGGTAATTCCTGGGGAAGCAAATAATAAATCTAAACTGCACTACCCATTATAGAGGCATTGTATGCAGCATGTGTGTCGGCCATGGAGGAGATATTTTGATTAAGGAGATCTTTGCCAATATTTAGGTCATCCTGAATGTAAGAATAAAGTGTAGATACACAATAAGAGAATGTCAACAATTACATATACTAAGGACCTGAAATATCATGGGAAAATCAAATAAATAAAGATAGAGTATCATGCTTTAAGGAATTGGCACTAGTACAAAAATTGTAATTTACGTCAGTTTAAAAACTGACTTAAAAAAATCACATCGGTTAAAAAAGCGACGTCTACCAAGGGTCACGAAAGGCCAAAGCCTTTTCACGTTGTTTTTAACCGACATCAAACAAACCACTTTTCACATCAGTTTCGGTTAAAACAGATGTGAAAAGATATTTAATTTATTTTAAGAAAATCGAAAAAGTCCTAATCTATAATATTTTAGATCTGATAGATTAAACACCTTGTATAATTTCCAATTAGTTCATCCTCAAACCCCATAAACTCTTCCACAATCATCCCCAAATCTATACACAATCAACATAACGTCAAATCTTTCAACAAAAAAATTGAAACATAAGAAATGTGCCATCGAAACTAATCTAGATGGAACTCATGAGGGCATTGAATCCTTGCCGTGGACTGATCACCACCGCCAGTCACACCTGCACAACTGGCAAAACATTGCAACCCTCTGCCTCGCCAGTAACAAACAAACCCATGCACACACATACACTGGCAAAACATTCGAATTCGATCTACGAAACCCCCTGCCTCGCCGGCAACAAACACACCGATACAATCGGCGAAATCTGAAGCGCCCGCCAGAAGACGTCCTGAGATATGAGCATACGCAAGATCTGAAGCATGTCGGCGAGGGCATAGCAATAACAGACTGCGTCGTGGACAAGATTTGGACGCCGTGCTGGAGCTTGACCATGTCGCTTGGGTCAGAATCATCTGCTGCGGCTTGATTGCCCTCGGCGAGGCCTTTGCCAGTGAGATTTGAATCTCGAGCCGCTAGCGCCTCCTTGTAGATGTTGGGCTTGATCGGGAACTTTGAGGCGCTTGATCGGTTCTGGCCTCCTTGATCGCTTCGAGGCGCTTGATCAGGATCAATGAGGCGCTTGATCGGGAGCTTGAACGAATGGGAGCAATTAGGAGCTTGAACGAATCGGAATCGTGTGGTGAGAAAAAGTCAGAGAGTTGGTGAGATATTGATAAAGGAAGAGCTGGTGGGGTTTTAGTGAGAGATTGGATCGTGTGAACTGTTGGATCACGCCATGTAAATGATCCGTGTCAAAAGATGTTGTGCTGGTGACTTTTTCACTTATTTCAACTATACACGTCATTTTTATGTGAAACTGGCGTCGTTCCTTTGTTTTAATGTCGTTTCCTGGGAACCGACGATTAAACTAAAGGACTTAACGTTGGTTCTTAAAGAACCGACATTAAATCCTAGTGATTTAATGTCGGTTATCAAGAATAAAATATTGAATTAACGTCAGTTTTGATCAAACCGATGTTAAAAATTGATTTTGACATTGTTTTTTAAAAACAACGTGAATGGTGGTGCCTTTAATCTGTATATTATTGTCGTGTGAAAAATTATGAAATTCTTCTTAAGTCATTCTTCAGCATAAACCTATAAAGATATGAAAGTAGATCCTTCAACAAAGACTATGCGAAGGAAGGGCATGTTGAGGATATAATAAGAGTATGTAGGTGGTGATTATATGGTTGCATACTTAGGTTTGAATTATCATATGAGAGTGACATGGTTTGGCATTAAAAAATACATTTTACATTATGATTTTGCTTAGCACTTCATGTAAATTTACTTGCACATGTCTTGGATTTCCAATTACATTTAAAATGTGCATCATAGGTTGATAATTAACATCATCACACAAGTGGTGCCGCAAACATACCTCAGATTGAAGTCGCACATCTAAGATTGAATTCAGGGTTGTTGAATGCTAACTAATGAAAAATAGTGAGAGCCAAAAGGAAATTCACGTACATGAATCATCTTTACAAATTGCATTACATCGGCTACCACACTACTGTTGATGCAAGAAACAACCTATCCAAGAGGGTATACAGTATACACGCACCTCCTCCCAGTAAAAGGGCTCCACTGCAAAATTAATGATGAGCTAAACATTCATATTTACAAAAAAAGAAACTAATAAAGAAATAAATTATAGAATAGCGTGTGTTCTATAACACAGGTATCTGTCACAGAACTACAGGTGAAGAATGGCAAGTTGGTTAAACCGAGGACATCCGTTTCACTAACAATACCAAACCAGTTTGCCATAGCTTGTGTGATTTACTCTTCATTCACAAAATAATATTTAAGTAATTTGGTTAACAAATTAATCCAGGGTGACAACTTCCAAAATGGAAGCACACTCTCGTAACAGTATTGTCACAGATGATATTGGAAAATAAAGATCAAATATATTGACAATCTGATTCTTTCTTTCTTCAACTATGTAATAATTTATATGTGATGTGCCTTCATCACTAAATAATATACATCATTTAGATGATAAAATAAATACCAAAGCCTATCACAAAACTTAATAACGGTCTTGGTCAATATAAATCTTGATAGATAGCGGACAATGTCTTGGTTCTTAAAAGAGAGATAAAAGTCTGATGAAGATTAAGAAGAATGTCTTAGTTCCAAATCTTCATTCAAAACATTAAGCCTGATCAACATAAATCTTGATAGGTAGCTGCTTGAGAATGTCCTGGTTCTAAAAATGAACATTAGCAGCCCAAAGCAATTTGTCTGCCTTCGCATCTGGAAAGAAGGAAGTAAAATGTGCAGAAACATTAGAGAGATGGCATACAGAGAAGCTTACACAACTATGTTACTAGATCAAAGCAACAACAAGAAGAATGACAAAGCCTTCATTAAAACATATATCAAAAGAACCATGAAACCTTGACAAAAGAATAAATAAGAAAAGACTTAGGCATCAAATAAAGAAAATAATCAAATGTATTCAATCGTCCCAAAAAATAGGAGCGAAAAGCCAAATTGTTCAGACAAAGGGTATCCTTTCGAAAACTACAGCAAGAGTTCTGTACTCAATTCTCCTTTGAAACAAGGAACGTTGATATCCCACGCTCCCCCAGCCAACTACAACCTTCCCCTAATATTACTCCCCAACAATCACATCTTCACATTTGCTATTATTTTTTACGGAAGATACATCACATAGCTACATTTCTAAGCACTACTAAAACATTGCTATTAACATAATGTTACCCGAGGATCCTAATTTATTGATTTCCTACAGTAAGTTAAAATGATGCATGAATTTATCAAATTTCAAAGAGAAATAGAATAAACACGTCAAGTTAAGTATAGCCTTCCAACATGTATGCTGCTTTTTTTTTTGAGGGAAATGTATGTTGCTTGTTATGGACAATATGTTAGTCTCACATTAAGTGGCCCACTAACCTTTTACTTATTAATTGGATTTCATAATAATAGTTAACTGATATATAATAAGTGCCCAATATAAAGGTTACATTTGTATAAAGTTTAATAATCATATGGGATATTAAGGGCCATGATGGGTGGCTTTATCCATATGTTACTTGCAAACATAGACCCTCTTCTCTCCTCCATTATAGGAAAACAAATCTCCCCCTTTTGAGGATCTATCAATTTTCAGTTTGGGTTTGTGAAAAGAAAGGAGACAGAGAGAAGAAGGTGTTTACAGATTAGGGTTTTGCAAGAAGAAGAGAAAGGGACTGATCTTCATCAATCCACCTTCATTAATCTTTCTAATGGCTTCAGGTATGTATATGTATTTATTTGTGTATTTGTTCTTGAGATGTATATTGATTCTAGATCCATGATAGGTGATTTCATTATCATGAAGTTTCTTTGAGTATTTTAATCTAACATTTGGTATCAGAGCATGGTTAAGAATCTATACATCTCAGAATACTGATTATGGACAATTTAGGTTTGCTATGATTAACTGTTTCAAGATGGAAAATTAGGTTTTGTAAATTTTGATCATTCAATTGTAGAATTTTTTAAAGAGGATTTAGTACCTTTCCTTCTATAATTCTATTAATATTCCTCTAATTGTGCAATCACTAGGATCAAAATTAGTATAAGAAACCCTAATTTTTCCTATTGAAATGGCTTCAGTCGATTAAACAGTTATCAGTATACGATTTCTGTTTCATCGACTGTTAGTCGACTTGCCCGAACCACTAGTTGACTAGATCTGCTTCCAGAAAATAAAGACTCTCTGTATTTTTACTGTTTAGTCAACTTAATATTTTGATTAGTCGACTAATAATTAGTATAGTCGACTAACCCCTTTCCCTAGTCGACTAACAGGTTGACCCGAGAGATGTGTGGTTCTCTGTTTCTCTGTCAGTCGACTAACCTTCACTACAGGAGTCAACTTGCTTTGCCTTAGTCGACTAACCTTTAATTTTTAGTCGACTTGACTTGACCCTAGTCGACTAGTCTTTCCTTTATAGTCGACTTGACTTGGCCCTAGTCGACTAGGCTTACCTTGACCAGTCGACTAATGTTTGTTTAGTTCAATCATAAATGTATGTTACAATTTAATGTTATTGTGTTAATATTGATTGATATTGGTCAAGTGACAATATTGGAGTATTATAACATAACTCAAATAAAAGGTTAGAGAATATTATTGGTTAGTTTTATATTCATACGGTTTATTGATTTAGTAGTTGCCAAAGTGACCTATATTAGTGAACCTTATGAATATACAACTACATAAAAGACTTGTCAATAAGGGTGACATTAAAGTCAATAATATTCTCGGTGGCGGTTCTAGTTAGGAGATTGGGACTTGCCCAAAGGAAAGTCTCTTTCAAATAATTACGAATCGGGTAGGGTAGTGTAATTTATGCAACTTAGTGGTGTAGAATTGGATACCCAAAGGTAACATAACTTACTGTCTAAGTGGCATAAATTATATTATACCTACATAGGTGATAAAAGGTCTCACCTGTAGAGTGAATGCTGGATATGCTTAGGTTTCGCCCAAAGGAGAAATCAAAGTGATATCAATAATTAATCTTCATAAAATTTAATGTTTTTGGATTGATTCGAGGCCTTAATGTGAGCATTGTCCTATTTTGTTTCAGTGAACGTTCCCACTTCCCTTCACTCTCATGCATCTAGCATTCCAGCCCTGAATGGTACAAACTTTTCTGAATGGTTTGAACATGTCCAATTCACACTGGGTGTACTGGATCTTGACATGGCTCTTCTAGTTGAAAAACCTGAGGAAATCACTGCTGAAAGTACAGCAGATCAGGTTAGTCATGCTAAAGCCTGGGAAAGGTCGAACAGACTCAGTCTCATGTTCATTAAAATGACCATTGCCAACAATATCAAAACTCCCTCAGACAGCTAACGCTTCAGAACTTTTAACTGCTGTAAAAGAACGTTTTAAATCTGCTGATAAGTCATTAGCTAGCACTCTTATGGCTGAGTTAACTACCATGAAATATGATGGTAGTAGAGGAGTCCAACAACATATCCTCAATATGACTGATAAAGCTGCAAAGTTAGGAACACGGGGAATGAAAGTAGATGAATCCTTCTTGGTACAGTTCATCCTCAACTCACTTCCTCCTCAATTCGGACCATTCAAGATTCACTATAATACTCATAAGGATAAGTGGAATCTGAATGAGCTGACTAATATGTGCATTCAAGAGGAAGTGAGACTGAGGCAAGAAGGACATCACTCGGTGTTGGCAGTAACTCAAGGAGCTATACATAAGAAGGGAAAGTATGGAAGAGGTAAAAGGTTTCCACCAAAGAAAGGGAATGAACCTGGGGAAAGTAGCCAGGGTCATGGAAAGAGTTTCACTGTCAAATGCTACTTTTGTGACAGAAAAGGACATGTGAAGAAGGATTGCAACAAGAGAAAGGCTTGGTTCGAAGAGAAAGGTATGAATCTTTCTTTTGTATGTTATGAATCAAATCTTGCTGAAGTTCCTTCTAATACTTGGTGGATTGACTCTGGAGCCACAACTCATATAACTAATTCAATGCAGGGATTCCTTACAACCAGGAAACCGAAGGAAAGTGAAAGATTTGTCTTTATGGGGAACCGTCTCAAAGTGGAGGTCGAGAATGTTAGAACTTATCGATTACTCTTAGAGACGGGTCATCAGATGGATCTTGTAGACACTTTTTATGTACCTTCGATTTCTAGGAATTTAATGTCTTTATCCAAATTAGATGTTGTTGGATATTCAGTTTTATTTAGTTGTGGAAAACTCAATTTGATGTTTAATTCAATTTCGGTTGGACATGGAATTTTATGTGATGGTTTATATAAAATTTCCTTGAATTATGAGTTTGCACAATCTCTTTTAACCCTGCATTCGAATGTTGGTTCTAAACGTGGCTTAATTGATGAAAAATCTTCTATCTTGTGGCATAGACGACTGGGGCATATCTCCAGGGATAGAATTGAAAGATTAGTGAAGAATGGAATTTTAGATAACCTAGACTTCACTGATTTTGGTGTGTGTGTGTGGATTGCATAAAAGGAAAGCAAACCAAACGCACCAAGAAAGGTGCCACAAGAAGCAAAGAGCTTCTTGAGATTATTCATACAGATATTTGCGGACCACTCTCTATTCCATGTTTTACAGGAGAGAGATACTTTATCACCTTTATAGATGATCTGTCTCGTTATGGTTATGTATATCTAATTCATGAAAAGTCTCAGGCTGTTGACATCCTTGAGGTGTTCATTACAGAAGTCGAGAGACAATTAGATAGAAAAGTTAAAATCATGAGATCAGACCGAGGTGGTGAGTATTATGGAAGATACGATGAGTCAGGACAGAATCCTGGCCCATTTGCCAAATTTCTAGAAAAGCATGGCATTTATGCTCAATACACAATGCCAGGTACGCCTCAGCAGAATGGAGTTGCTGAAAGGCGAAACCGGACACTTATGGATATGGTTAGGAGCATGATGAGCTTCTCTAATGTACTTAATTCATTGTGGAATGAAGCCTTAAAGACTGCTATGTATATCTTGAACAGGGTTCCTAGTAAGGCAGTCTCAACAACTCCTTTCGAGTTGTGGACTGGTAGGAAATCTAGTTTAAGACATTTACATGTTTGGGGTTGTCCAGCAGAGGCTAGAATATATAATCCACAAGAAAAGAAATTAGACTCCAAGACAATATCTGGATATTTCATTGGTTATCCAGATAAGTCTAAAGGGTACAAATTCTATTGTCCTAACTATAGTATCAGAATTGTTGAAACTGGTAATGCCAGATTCCTTGAGAATGGCGAAATTAGTGGGAGTGATGAACCAAGAAAGGTGGATCTTGAGGTGATAAGGGTAAATATCCCAATACCCTTTCCTTCAAGAGAAATTGTTGTCCCTCAGCTTGATCATCAAGCTGAGTCACCTGAACAACATAATGATAATGGTTCACCACTTCATGAGGATATCGCCACTGAAAATGTTGTAGAACCACCACAACCGGCAGCTTTGAGGAGATCTCAAAGGGAAAGAAGATCTGCCATTTCAGATGATTATGTGGTGTATCTACAGGAATCTGATTTTGATATTGGGATTAATAAAGATCCAGTTTCATTTTCACAAGCCATTGAAAGTAATGATTCTAGCAAATGGATTGATGCTATGAATGAGGAGTTGAAATCTATGGATCAAAACAAAGTCTGAGATCTCGTCGAATTGCCTAGTAACTGTAAGAAAGTCGGGTGTAAATGGGTCTTTAAGACCAAGCGCGACTCCAAAGGCAATATCGAACGATATAAAGCCAGACTTGTGGCTAAAGGTTTCACTCAGAAAGAAAGCATTGATTATAGAGAAACCTTCTCTCCAGTATCAAAGAAGGACTCTTTTAGAATCATTATGGCCCTTGTAGCTCATTATGACTTAGAGTTACATCAAATGGATGTGAAAACAGCTTTTCTGAATGGAAATTTGGATGAGGAAATATACATGGAGCAACCTGAAGGGTTCGCAAAGAAAGGTAAAGAACACTTGGCTTGCAAATTAAAGAAATCCATCTACGGACTGAAACAAGCTTCCAGGCAATGGTATATAACGTTTAATGATACCATTACCTCATTCGGATTTAAAGAAAACACTGTTGATCAGTGTATATATCTGAAGATCAGTGGGAGTAAGTTTATCTTTTTGGTTCTGTATGTGGATGATATTTTGTTAGCCAGTAGTGATATTGGTTTACTGTATGAAACCAAAGACTATCTTACCAAGAACTTTAAGATGGTTGATATGGGTGAGGCAGCTTATGTCATTGGCATAGAGATCTTCAGGGATAGATCTCGAGGATTGTTAGGACTGTCTCAGAAAGGTTATATCAATCGAGTCTTGAAAAGATTTCACATGGAACTTTGCTCAGCCAGTTGTGCACCCATTATGAAGGGTGACAAATTAAGTGGGAGTCAGTGTCCAAGAAATGATTTAGAAAAGGAACAAATGCAGAAAGTTCCGTATGCGTCAGCAGTTGGGAGCTTGATGTATGCAAATACTTGTACCAGGCCAGATATCAGTTTTGCAGTTAGAATGTTAGGAAGATACCAGAGTAATTCAGGGATGGAGCATTGGAAATTGGCAAAGAAAGTGATGCGGTATCTTCAAGGGACGAAGGATCATATGCTCACATATAGGAGATCTGATCAATTAGAAGTGATCGGTTATTCGGGTTCAGATTTTACTGGTTGCCCAGATAGCAGAAAGTCTACCTCAGGCTTTATATTCATGCTAGCAGGTGGGGCAATCTCGTGGAAGAGTGTAAAGCAGTCTATCACTGCTTCATCCACGATGGAGGCTGAGTTCATAGCATGTTTCGAGGCCACGAATCATGCATTATGGTTACGCAATTTCATTTCAGCACTTGGTGTAGTTGATTCTATTGCCAGGCCGCTGAAGATATTTTGTGATAATACAGCAGCCGTTTTCTTCTCTAAGAATGGTAAGTACTCTAGTGGTTCCAGACACATGGAACTTAAGTACTTAGTCGTTAGAGAAAGAGTTCAGAAACAACGAGTGTTAATTGAGAATATAAGTACCACTCTAATGGTTGCTGATCCATTGACCAAGGGATTACCTCCAAAGACATTCAAAGAACATGTTATTAGAATGGGTCTTTTGAGTAATCTGTAATGTATGTTTTGGTGCTTATGTAATTGACACTATTGCGCAATAAAAGTTTGTTTTTGTATTTCCTGTTATCCAACTATGTGTGCACATATTATGTATGGATGTTTGTTAAACAGGAAAGGTCTTGACAAGACAAATTACAGGGGTCGTTTTGGTTATAGACTATATTAGTAAGGGTTATCAATGTTGTGGTACGTAGAAGGGAGTATGACATAGAAGTTGTATAACCGCTATGACTCACATTGATGGTCCAAGCTAATTACAGTATTATAGTATCTCATTATTTGGGCTTATCAGTTATTATTTTTTAAAAAAAAATTCGTGATCACGTGTCAAAGTTTTTCAGTATGGAATCCAATAGAGTCAAATGTTTTTAAAATGAGTCTTTCTTTTTGTTTGTTTTCTAAAGTTTTAATGTAATCGGATAGTAGTCCAAGTGGGAGAATGTTAATCTCACATTAAGTGGCCCACTAACCTTTTACTTATTAATTGGATTCCATAATAATAGTTAACTGATATATAATAAGTGCCCAATATAAATGTTACATTTGTATAAAGTTTAATAATCATATGGGATATTAAGGGCCATGATGGGTGGTTTTATCCATATGGTTACTTGCAAACGTAGACCCTCTTCTCTCCTCCATTATAGGAAAACAAATCTCCCCCTTTTGAGGATCCATCAATTTTCAGTTTTGGGTTTGTGAAAAGAAAGGAGACAGAGAGAAGAAGGTGTTTACAGATTAGGGTTTTTGTAAGAAGAAGAGAAAGGGACTGATCATCATCAATCCACCTTCATTAATCTTTCTAATGGCTTTAGGTATGTATATGTATTTATTTGTGTATTTGTTCTTGAGATGTATATTGATTCTAGATCCATGATAGGTGATTTCATTATCATGAAGTTTCTTTGAGTATTTTAATCTAACACAATATACATAGAGTTAAAGTTAAAAGAGCAGAGGAAAATTACGTGTGCATACAGTGATTCAGAATAGATAGCATCTATCATGTTCAGTGGTGATTGCACAATAATACAAAAACTCAAAAAGGTTTAAATATAGAGCGGTTTAAATATAGAGCCTTAAAAAGAAATTCTTACACAGATATCAAAAGGAAGCCACTTCATTGTTAAGAAAAAGCATACGGGACATTTCATTCCGAGAAGTATCTACTTATGAGCCTATCTCCAAGGGATTGCCAAGCCTGATCAAGCCAATGGAATTCTGAGAAGTATCTACTTATGAGGCAATCTCCAAAGAACAACCATTTATGTATTCCATCTCAGAGAAAAGGTACTAGGTACTATGCATAACACAAATAAATGCATCTTACTGGGCCAACAAAGTCGAGCCCAGGCATAAATTTAAAAAAAATGAAAGTATATCAAAGATGTGAACGATTTCATAGTTTTTAAACGGGAAATGAAGCTAGTTTAGTGACTTCAGTGGTATCACCTTACAACATCCATCCTTCTGCCATCAGTCCCACCCATATAGCCTAACAACGTGCACAAATATCAAATAATCCACCCACCCACGAGCATCTGCACAGGTGTGCACACATACGCGTGCATGCATGCGATCTCCCGCTCATACGCAGGCATGCTCGCATATACGTAATCGCATGCACAGAAGCTATGTAGCATGGGCACTCCTATCATGGAGTCGTGTCGTGTCGAAAACGTGTCCGACACACATGTCAGACACATGTGTCATGTGTATTTCTAAGACTTCGTCACGTGTCTGCGTGTCTTGTCTATTTCAATGTTGCGTGTCTACGCAACACAGTAGAAGTACTGACATCATGTGTGTGCTAAGCAACACACACACAAACATATTTACAGTACAAACAGAGTATTGACTTCAGAAAAGTGCAACACAGATTGCATTGACAGTTATAGAAGTACCAAATGCTAGCAATAGAACTCCAAAATTGACTAGGCCTTATTAAACAGAAATATGTATCATCAATATGTTTAGGCTTACATAAGGTTACAATGGCGTTGAGATTTTTGGTTCAAGAATACATGAATAATTCGCTGGTTTTTAATATTAATAAACTGTTCTTCTCTGAAAAAATTTTATGTTTTTTCCCCCCAGAAAAACATGAATTGTAATACAAGGATTTGAGCTCGAGAAATTTGCTATCAGGTCTCTGAAGAGCTATTAATCTTAGACATCTATAATATCCTGAGACAATATATCCAGTAGCAAGGAATATAATGTGTTCTACCTTTTCTAGAACCAAAAGGCTCTGAAAGATTTCCGAACGTACATTTACTTGGATGTTAGATTGCAAGCACCAAAACCTCAACATGAACCAGATAGAAATGGTTAAAAGTATGAGTTACTTACTATCAAGTTGATACACAGCCCAAATTCAGATACTCAGTTAAGAAACTATAGTAAAAATGACAATTGACAGCTCTAGCTTCCCCATTTTTTATTATGACAAAATAAGTAAATAAAGTGATTAAAAGCTGAATAATTGCTGCAAACTTAATTAAACAGGCATGACTCAGAGTAGGCGATCCCAGAGGTGCCTGCCTCGTCATTCTCAGCCATTAAACAGGCATGCCCCTCAACACGCTTCCTCTTTCCCAACCTCTGGTCCGCCTCCTCTTCTCCTTCCGTACAGCAGTTGTTACTCCTCTTCTTGTAGATTCTGCAAAGAACCATGCCGTCAAACTCCTCAGTATTGTTCGGAGAGTGAAGCCGGAATTCGTGCATGATCCAATTTGTCTTGATCTTCTTCTCATTGTCCTTCCCGTTGAGGATCATAAATGTCAGCTGAGTTTTGTGCCCGATGAGTCGAGAACCGACCTTGATATGGTTATCTCTGCCCTTGCCGTGCCAAAACCCACACCCAGCGGTGCGGCTAGCCCTGCGAGATCCCGAGCAGGTTGGGTGTCTCGGGGTAAAAAAGTGCATGGCTTTCTCCTCGTTCAGGTACCGAAACGAGTCACCTGCGAACCATACAAAAAAACCAAACAGATTAGAAACAAAAAGATCAAACTATATGAAATAAACCAAAATGATCAGATTTTTATCCTTTAAAAGAAAAAAAGAAGTCAAATTCTGAACTAACATACATTGTAGATTCCATGGCTCTGTTGAATAGACATCGAACTCCTGTATCAGACATGAGGCAACAGTTGCAGAGGAGCTCGACATCAATCTGTTCCGAAGGTACTGATCCAAGATCTCGACATCTGTTGGCTTGAATTGAAAGCCAGGAAGAAGCTGATCGCCAAATGCCACCAACGATCCTTCTTCTGCCTCTTGCCCTCTTTCTCCTCCGATCATCATCATCGGTGATGATGTTGACATTGCGAGATGATGTGATGATTTGAGAGAAAAGCAAAGAAAACTAGCGTATCTATCAAACGAATTTAGGGATTTTCTTCGTCGGAATTGCTCTGCAGCGGAGGACCAACAAAAACCCTAGAATTTGGGGGCAGACAGCAGAAAGCGGGAGAGAGAGTGGAGTTGCGTTGAGTTTCAGTGCGAGTGTTTTCTTGATTTTATTAGGAGCAGAGGAGTTCGTGGCGGAACGATCAACGGCTGTGATCTTCCGACCGTTATAAATCGCTCCCGCCAGTTGCCCTCCCCTGCGGGATTATTACGCTAATCACAATTATTAGCTGTCCAAATTAGGAAACTGAGCGAATCCATCCGAATTTTTGGCCGTTCAATTCAATTCCCTAAAACCTGAATTTAAATTTTTTTTCATTTATTATATGATTTTTTTTTGGCTTTTTCTTAACTGAGTTTGATATATTTTCTTTATTGTTTGCTGGATTTCGTTTTCTTATTACATTACATTATATGATTTTTGTGTGTGACAAAAAAATTTGATGCTTTATTTTCTTTTTTTTTTTTCATAAAAATTATTTTGGCTAACAACAAGTATCATTCCATCATCCATCTGTTTGTTTTAGACCTCTCAGTTTGATATATCATTTCAATTTTTAATAATAAATATTTTAGCTAAAGAGCGTAACTTTCTTAACTGGTTTGGTCTCTCACACAAAAGAAACCATTGTATATATTATTAATTGAAAAAATTATCATCATTATTATTATTGTTGCTTGTAACCCCTCTGTTTTAAATGTACGTATCATAGTATCAATACTCAATACAGCGTACAAAATTGATTTGACCCTCCTGATAGTCAGATTGAACGGATTCAGTTTCAGATATTATTTTTCAATATTTTAAATTTTTCAAAATTTTCTGAAAATTTTCTGGATTATTTTGGAAAATCTCCGATTTCAACCGATACTGATAATCAACTCCATGATTTTTAATTAACAAATGGGATTGAATTTTTGGAATCTCCTTTCAAATTAATCTTCATAATCATATTTTTTATTTTAGTATATTTTGGAGATTTTTATAAATTAATCAAAATCAGGCCGAACTGGTGTAGACTAGTTATCGCTGATACATTCCGGGATTTTTAACTTGCAAACTAGATTAAATTTCTTGAATCCGATTTTCACATTGCGTTTTCGGGTAATATTTGCTATTTTACAGAATTTTTAGGAATCTTTCGGAACTAGTCAAATTTTATTGAATTAAATAATATTATTTAATTCTTTTTCTTTCTTTCTTTACTTTTCTTCTCCCCTAATTCTCCTTTTCTTCCCAGTCTTCTACGTTATTCTTCCACCCACCTAGTTTATATTGCCTTCTCTCTCCCCCCCCCCTCCGTCTCCTATAAGCTCATTGTCTCTTTCTCTCTCATTTCTCTTTCACACTCTCTGTCGTTCTCTTTCTCTCTCACTCTACTCTCTCTCCCCCCAACACCCAGACCAACGTCGGTCGAGCGTCGACCAGCCCACAGTGACCGAGCGCCACACCACCCTCAGCCCATCCACACCACGCTCAGCCCACTCCCCCACACACCCTTCCCTCTCTCCACTCAATCCTTTACTCTATCTCTCTTCATTCATCCCCTCTCACTCCAGCCCAAAACCTGGGCTCACCAGCGCCGCCGCATCCCTCCTTGTGCCGCTCGGCCAACCTACATCTCCACCCAACCTTCGCCATAGCCACCACCATCTTCTTCTACTCCTTTCTCTCTCATTCTTCCACTTTCTCTCTCTTTCTCTTTATTTTCCCCCCTCTCTTGCCGCCGGCCGACCCGCCTCCTAGCCAGGGCCGGTAGTGAGAGCCGGTGGGCCTCTCTCACCGCCAACCAACTCCAGCTGGTCGGCCTACGCGTGCACTGCAGCAGCAATTGAGTGCGGTTATTTAAACCCAAAGAAGTGATAAAGTGGTCCCAAAAAATAAATTAAGAATTTTTTG
This sequence comes from Agave tequilana, assembly GCA_038442645.1. Classification (NCBI taxonomy): domain Eukaryota; kingdom Viridiplantae; phylum Streptophyta; class Magnoliopsida; order Asparagales; family Asparagaceae; genus Agave; species Agave tequilana. The sequence goes on along the minus strand of JAVJIF010014150.1, from coordinate 52,170 downwards.
GACAGTTTCAATCTCAAATGAAAAATCCAAAATATAGAATTAACTTTTCAAATATTAAAACTTTACCACAACAATTAGTTAGATTACCCATGTAATTAGTAAGTACACCCAACCACTAAATATTAATTCTTCTCCATCCTCAAAACTCTCTCTTATTACTCAACTCATAAACCCTAGAAATTTTAAACTCATCTCTCCTTAAATTTTGGTTATTGATCATGAAGAGCATGATAGATTATTTTAGTTCAATAAAAATTACTAGAGAAGATTTGGACGATTTTAAAAAAAATTCTCAACATTTTTCTATGAAGAATTTTAAACTATATAATTTCATGTCTACTTGATGTATATTTCAAGCATGTCCTCTAAAATCTCATCTTAGATTTCAAATATATTTTTCTCCTTACTTTTTATTTCCTAAAATCTCTATCAATGGCATAAATATTTTATTTCATTTTAGCTTTTTAATATGTCATACTAAACATGATTGGTAGAAAGAAAAAGACAAAAAGGCCGCGGGGGGGGGGGGGGGGGGGGGGGGGGGGTGGTGAAGAAATTTTGAACTAGCCAAATGCAAATAGCTAGAATTACATTGAACTAGACTTCCTTATATGATACAGTTGAAGTGGCAAGGGATTTAATGGGCTGAGAGAACTTTGTCTGGTTGGTTTTTTTGGGGCGGGGGGGGGGGGGGGGGGCAAATTTAATTTCAAATTTGGGGTATAATTAGATTTTTACATTTAAATTGAATATAAAATATAAAGGGTTTTAAGGGTAATTTGAAGGAAAAGTTTTGCAACGCCCCGCCCAACCGGGTATGGAAACGCTACTATAACGTACATACGCAGGACGAAAATACCTCACATACGTATGTTAAGCATAATAGTACATGCAGGAATTAGAGTACAGAAGCACAGTGGTAATATACATTCCAATATTACAGTCTAAGTACATTGTTATCACAATATATGATCCAATATTACATGAATATCACATCACAAAGATATAATATTGGAAGAGGCTCCCAGCTGGAAAGGGATATCGAGAGTCAGATAAAGAAGATGGATCAAGAGAATCCGCTACTGAGTCTCCAAGCCTACACCAGGTTCTGATCCTAGGATCTGCTGTGCTTCCGCTGCGCTACTCTGATCAACCGCAGGAACTTTTCTAACGTCCAAGCCCTAGAATCTGGACATACAGGTCCAGAGTTGTCAGAATGCAACTGAACGAGTACATAATAATGTCAAGTGGCGTGAGCAAAAGCAAATACACATGTACAGAAAATAGATGAAATTACGTGAAAACATGTTTATGTATGAATGAAATCATGTTTAAATCATATCATTGAAAGCACATGTAATTCATCAGCTGGATACGTATAATGTAAATGTATGCAAAACCAATTGTATAAACTCAATCTCCAGTTCCATGAGATTAGTACGTCGAGAATAATCTAAATAAGGAAACCCTCATGTATATACCATATACCTCATTTAACCATCAACTGGGCGTATACAATCAGAATTGCTGAGAGCTGGTATATTAATGGTGTTGTCAAGTCATGTTAGTGGAATCATGTACTGTATTGTGTCAAATCAGTATATGCATACTAGTAGTACATGTGTCAATGAGTATCATGAATATCAGTATCAGGGGTATTAGATATCATGTAATATCAGGAATGGAAGTTATATTTGAAATTCAGGTTTATGTATTTTAAGTTGTGCAATAATAATTATCAGTACCGTCTGACATTTTAATCATCTCCCTACCAATGTCGCCCCACTGGCAGTCCATATCAGAGTAATATTAGTGTATAAACCTTGATAGAACTTACTCGGATCTGCTATGGGCGTAAAAGAATCCGAATAAAGGAGAGATCAAATGGCATACGTTCCTAACATCATTATTGTTGGGTTGTTACATTCTTATTGTTCATCTGATCTATATGTCTCGATATGTGTTTCTGGGACATATACATCCACATATGAATAAGACGAGTTAGTTTGAAACTGATGGAAAATCAAGGTATCATATTCATAATGGGCCACGTGCATGCCCGAGACAACGGTCTCATGACATCTGAGTTTGGCTCCTAGAACCGGCCGCTAAGCCGTAACAGTAATAGGAATGGATCATGATAGGGGTGCCAGTTCACCCCACCCGATCTCCTGTGGCCTCAGGTAGATCCAAAACAGTAGTTGCAATATTGAGCAATTATGAAGACGTACTTATTGAAGTCCATTCCAGGTCCAAGGATCAAGGATAAGAATAAGGAAAAGGATAAGGAGTCAAAGAACGAGGCAAATTTCTCATAGGTGATCAATATCTAATCGGGTAGTACTTTAGAGGTAGATGGATCGGACTCAGACTCATCGGTGTTTCATACTCTGTCACTACACCTACCATAGGTTACTCATGTGATTTTGAGTGGATATTAAATATAAGAGCTACCTATCATGTATGTCCCAACTGGGATTGATTTTCCAGTTTTGAGAAGTTAGATGGTTATTCTTGTAAGATCACCTAGAGGGGGGTGAATAGGTGATGGCTAATCTAATGGTCACTTATTAACAAATAATGCGGAATTAAAACTAAGATGACCAAATAAAACTTCTTTTAATTAAACACTTATGTATAACACAAGAGTGTTGCCGAATTCCCCTTGCGAGGCTCTGGACAAGCTCCTCTAGATTCCCCTTGAATGGGTTGAGGTGCCGCGTTGGCTCTCTTGGTTGAATACAAGTGTTAGCAACAATCCCACGCAAGTATATATCAAATATGCACAAGGGTATATCAAGCATGTAAAGTAAATACAATGTAAGTAATGCAAGATATAATAGAGACAAAAAGAGTAAGAGAGCAAGAGTGAGCAATCGCAAACACAAAGGGTTTGTTTCGAGGTTCGAGCACACTTGCTCTACATCCCCGCCTTCGACACACGAAGGATTTCCACTATGCAAGATCCCACCGGATCTCTCCTCGGTGCCGCAACACCTACAAGCCCTCGGACTCTCTAGTCCCTTACACAACACAAGCCCACCGGCTCGTCGAGGTCGCACCTCAAGCTACAAGTCCTCACTAGGACCCAACAACACCAAGTCCTCACTAGGACCCTCAATCAAACCGCGAACACAACCGTCCGCCTTCTCAAAGAACAAGAAATGATCTCTTGGTGATCTAAACACTTGATCACCAATTACAAACTCTCACTACAACTCTCCTATAGGATAGATATAACAATGGATGCTCAAGTGTAGTGTGAGAAATCAAGGAAAAGAACTATGGTGAAAAACTCAAGAAATCACTTTTATCACTCTTGATAAATTCTTCCTATTTGATTGGAAGTATTTGCTCTCAAATATGTGGAGAAAACTTTCTGAAAAGAATGGGAAAAACTAGCTCTAAGGTCTCCAAAAATCTTGGCTTAAAACAATGACAAAACCCCCTTTTATAGAGGCCAGAAAAATCTGACCGTTGGGCTCTGTCAGAGCTACCGGTCGACCGGTCCGGTCGACCGGCAACGGTCAAAAATCCGACCGTTGCAGCCTCCGGTCGACCGGCCCGGTCGACCGCGCAACTGGAGAAGAGAGTTAACTCTCTGTCGGTCGACCGGCCCGGTCGACCGATAATTCCCGAGAGCCAAGCTCTCTGAAGCGGTCGACCGGCCCGGTCGACCGTTCTCCAGTGCACACTGGCGTGCACGTCGTGCACGTCCGGTCGACCGACCCGGTCGACCGGCCTCTGTCAGTTCTGAAAAATCAGAACTGGCAGAACCAGAAAATAGGGATTAAGGATTGGTCTTTTGGCTTAATAAAATCCCAGAAATTCACAGTAAATCCAGAAAAATAGTTTCAATCAAAATAAAAACTGTTTTTCTAAAAATATGTTTTTCTAAAACTTGTTTTTCCATAACTTCACAAAATACAAAAACAAGATATTTTGAACTTATAAAGCAAAGTGTGTATGGATATGATCCACCACACAATCAAGATGAAATATCTAGTTTTTGACATAAAGCACTAAACTTGTTTTGGTTAAAGGATATGTATATAAGAAATTACCAAAACCCAAAGTAGATATTTTGTCATAGGGAAAATCTCATCAAATACAAAAACAAGATATACTTTTAAAGCATAGTGTGTGTGGATATGATCCACTACACAAATAAGATGAATATCTAGTTTTTGACATAAGGCTCTAAACATGGTTTTGGATATAAGATATGTATACATGAATACCAAAAACCAAATTGTATTTTATCACAAATGAAAATCTTTTATGAAAATCATTCTATCAAGAGTTCTATCAAGAGTGTGTGTGTGATATAGACTTGAGCAATCCACCAACTATTCTATCCTTTACATTTTATCTAAAATAAATCTTATAAAAACAAACCTAGACTCAAGTCTTCATCTTCTTGAAGTCTTCCCTAGAAGTCTTCTCATCTTCTTGACTTGGTCCACATGCAATCCACCGAGCTCATCTCTAGATGTGGTCTTGATGCATAGGCTCGTGAATCGACCAGTGCTAGCTTCCAACTTGACATTTTATCCTTTGTTGAAGCTCCACACCTACTAAGATCTTGATAAGGAATCTGTCACTAATTAAACACAAGATTATTAGTAATCATAACTTCATGAGTTGATCATCATCAAAAACTAGGGTGATAGGCCTTTGGGCCAACAATCTCCCCCTTTTTGATGATGACAAAACTCATGACGTTATATATGCATGGATTAAAGTAAAGCTTCAAAGAAGCTCCCCCTTAACTCATGCATACAAAATAAATAATAAATATGATCATGAAGCACATGAATATGGATGCAAATATGGAGATGCAACAAGCATAAATCAAAATCTTTTTACTCCTATTTGCATAAATCAAAACACATATGCATAAATACAAATCTTAATTTCCCTTAAGTAAGAAGGACAAATACTTCTCCCCCTTAAGTAAGGAAATCATGCATATATATCAAAACAAAAACACCAATACTTCTCCCCCTTTTTGTCAATCATCAACAAAGGGTTCAAAGTAAAATCAAATCAACAAATTTTCTCCCCCTTTATGTCAAAAATAAAGAAGTCAAGGAGGGGCGATACAAATCATTAATTCTATTTTATCAAAACAAATTTTGAATTTTCTCTTTGATATCAAATAAAAAATATTGATACCATTTTAAAATCTAATGCATAAGCTTGAAAAATAAGATTTGAATTAAGCTTAGCATTAACAACACATGAAGAATTCGAACTAGTTAAATGAGAGTGTTTATCAACTAGTACGAAATCTTCTATCAAGGAATAAATCTAAGGATTTTCATGAAATAGCAATGAAACACAAAACACTCAAACACTCTAATCTATAAAGTCCAAATAGTTTCAAAAGAAGTGAGTGTACTAATGTTATGTGAAACATGGCATCATGAAAATGGCAATAAGGTACAATATTCCTTAAAAAATCATAAACATCAAAATCATCTCACATTTTTTTATTAAATCATTGAAAACAAAATCTATATGTCAAGATATATGTATGTTTTGACAATACATGAAATATACATACATATCTCTTAAACTCAAGTGAGTCTATATGAATGGATTTGCATTGAAGGCAAAAGACTCAAGAGTTATACATGTATATTTTAAGGTTTGGCAAAATACACATATACATGAAATAAAAGGCACATGATCATAAATCAAATCCAAAAGGTGAACATAAGTTTAAATATGTATGAATCATCAAAACTAAGCAATACAAGTACATTTCAAGGGTTCAAATAAGCATTTAAGCACACTTACTAATAGATCTTTTGAGGCCCATGATATGTTCAAGTATAAATCCTAGTGTTGACAAAAACTAACATATAAACTAATATTCAAATCATGAAACATTAAATTTTAAGAAAAATTGAATCATGTGACAATCTCAAAAACTATTTGAAGAATACATAACTAGTATAAATTGTTTTTGAAAACTAGTTAAAGATCCTTCAAATATGTCAAATCATATGTTTTTCATGAATGAGACTAAGTACATAAAAATTCAAGCACTCATAGTCCATAAAGCTCATAAAATATTTTTGAATAAAAGATGAGTGTTCAAAGGTTATGTAAATAGCATTTTCATGAAAGTAGTCATTCAAGCTCAAAAAGATCATAAATCACATTTTGTTTTACACATGTTTTAATCTTTAATACAAATCAAAAACATAAAAAAATCATCAATTTTTTATTATTTATTTAAAATACTAATCTTCATGGTATATGTATGATTTATCCAATTCTAACAATATGCATACATATCCCAAATCTAAAAGAGTCCAATATATATTGCATGAAGGCAAATGACTCAAGGGTATACATGTATATTTATTAGATTTGAATTAAACACACATATACATGAAGTAAAATCAAGGATAGGCATAACAAGTATAAATGACCGAATCATCAAAACTAGCCCATACACATGCATATAGTGGATACAAATGAGCATGAAGTCCAGATATATATTAGTCAATTGTAGTTCACTATACATATATGTATAAATGCAAGTTTTGACGCATTCTACATTTAAGCATGTAAATGCCACATGAAGCACATAAAATCTTAAAACATGAACATGCTATGAATATTATGGATGAACAAGCATGAATAAAAAAAATAGGAGTTTAGAAATTGTTACCAACTCCAAAGCTCCAAATATGGTGGTCTTTCCCACCAAAATCTCCTTGATAGCAATGCATCCAAAAGTTTGTCCATCATGTCCATTGCATCTGCTATCAAGGTACCATCCCTCTCACGTTTTGTGAGAGCCCTCACCTACATCACAAGCAAAAGGTGGGGGTTTTGGTACCCATATTTTCTTGGGTCCTTTGGGGTTAGCTTTATTATAAGGAACCCAAAATCCTTTAGACATAGCAAAATATAAGTTATGCTTCTTATCAAAACAATATTTTGCTAAATGGCCTTTGCGACCACAATGTGTACAAGTGTACACCCTATCATGATGCTTATGAGTGTGATTGTGATCGTGATGTGCAACATAAGCATGAGCATGATGTGTATGTGCATGAGCATGGGGAACTTGTTTCTTTTGAAACAAAGATTCCAACTTAGAATGATTGAATGCACATGTGCTCAAATTAGAGCTCAAATTTTCTATCTTATTTTTCAAGTTCTTAATCTCATTAGTTGTGGCATGTAAAGCATGGTGAGATAAAGAATCATTTTTCTTTTTCTTTTGAGAAACAAAATCTTTTTCTTTTTCAATAAATTTTCTTTTCAAAGATTTATTTCTTGAAAAACTTCTTCTCTTTGTTTTTCCACCAAAATGATTTTATCCTTCAAAATAGTGTTCCTTCACAAAGATCATTCAATTTTGAAAGCAAGGAAACATTCTCATTTTTCAAAACTTTATTTCTTTTTCTAAACATGCAAGTTTATTTCTAAAAGAATCATTTTCTACATGCATGCAATCAAATTTCTTTTTCCAACTTTCATTATCTTTTTCTAAGCATGCAATGTTATTTCTATATGAGTCATGTTCCTTATGCATGCAAGCAATTTCCTTTTTCAAATTTTTATTATTCCTTTTAATCATGTCATATTTCTCAAGCAATAATTGGCAAAATGTATTAAGCTCATCATATGACATATTAACATCCTCATCCTCGGATTCGGTAGTTACCTCAAGGGGGTTATCCCCTTGGACCATGTAGCACTTGTTGGAGGTGTCGCTTCCAACATCCGAATCGCTCCCGGCATAATATAGATCCTTTTCGCCAAGGGAGGTGATGATGTTCCAAGCTACAAAAGCCGATTCAATGTTAGAAACCCTAGATAAATAATCATCATTTAGGGTACATTTAAGAGCATGAAGGGCTTTTGCATTAGCCTCAATGTACTTGCTATTTGAACAATAATCATTATTAGTAGTAGCAAGATAAGCATGAATTCCTAAGGCTTTGAGGTACAATGACATCTTAACCTTCCAAGTTTGGATGTTAAGAATATCAAAGGTGGGTGGTGACATGAAGTCCATAGTGTGTGTACAAATCTTGTGATTAGCCTAAAAGAGGATCTTTAACTCTTAGGTTGTTAGACCCAATATCAAGAGCACTAGCTCTGATACCAATTGTAAGATCACCTAGAGGGGGGGTGAATAGGTGATGGCTAATCTAATGGTCACTTATTAACAAATAATGCGGAATTAAAACTAAGATGACCAAATAAAACTTCTTTTAATTAAACACTTATGTATAACACAAGAGTGTTGCCGAATTCCCCTTGCGAGGCTCTGGACAAGCTCCTCTAGATTCCCCTTGAATGGGTTGAGGTGCCGCGTTGGCTCTCTTGGTTGAATACAAGTGTTAGCAACAATCCCACGCAAGTATATATCAAATATGCACAAGGGTATATCAAGCATGTAAAGTAAATACAATGTAAGTAATGCAAGATATAATAGAGACAAAAAGAGTAAGAGAGTAAGAGTGAGCAATCGCAAACACAAAGGGTTTGTTTCGAGGTTCGAGCACACTTGCTCTACATCCCCGCCTTCGACACACGAAGGATTTCCACTATGCAAGATCCCACCGGATCTCTCCTCGGTGCCGCAACACCTACAAGCCCTCGGACTCTCTAGTCCCTTACACAACACAAGCCCACCGGCTCGTCGAGGCCGCACCTCAAGCTACAAGTCCTCACTAGGACCCAACAACACCAAGTCCTCACTAGGACCCTCAATCAAACCGCGAACACAACCGTCCGCCTTCTCAAAGAACAAGAAATGATCTCTTGGTGATCTAAACACTTGATCACCAATTACAAACTCTCACTACAACTCTCCTATAGGATAGATATAACAATGGATGCTCAAGTGTAGTGTGAGAAATCAAGGAAAAGAACTATGGTGAAAAACTCAAGAAATCACTTTTATCACTCTTGATAAATTCTTCCTATTTGATTGAAAGTATTTGCTCTCAAATATGTGGAGAAAACTTTCTGAAAAGAATGGGAAAAACTAGCTCTAAGGTCTCCAAAAATCTTGGCTTAAAACAATGACAAAACCCCCTTTTATAGAGGCCAGAAAAATCTGACCGTTGGGCTCTGTCAGAGCTACCGGTCGACCGGTCCGGTCGACCGGCAACGGTCAAAAATCCGACCGTTGCAGCCTCCGGTCGACCGGCCCGGTCGACCGCGCAACTGGAGAAGAGAGTTAACTCTCTGTCGGTCGACCGGCCCGGTCGACCGATAATTCCCGAGAGCCAAGCTCTCTGAAGCGGTCGACCGGCCCGGTCGACCGTTCTCCAGTGCACACTGGCGTGCACGTCGTGCACGTCCGGTCGACCGACCCGGTCGACCGGCCTCTGTCAGTTCTGAAAAATCAGAACTGGCAGAACCAGAAAATAGGGATTAAGGATTGGTCTTTTGGCTTAATAAAATCCCAGAAATTCACAATAAATCCAGAAAAATAGTTTCAATCAAAATAAAAACTGTTTTTCTAAAAATATGTTTTTCTAAAACTTGTTTTTCCATAACTTCACAAAATACAAAAACAAGATATTTTGAACTTATAAAGCAAAGTGTGTATGGATATGATCCACCACACAATCAAGATGAAATATCTAGTTTTTGACATAAAGCACTAAACTTGTTTGGTTAAAGGATATGTATATAAGAAATTACCAAAACCCAAAGTAGATATTTTGTCATAAGGAAAATCTCATCAAATACAAAAACAAGATATACTTTTAAAGTATAGTGTGTGTGGATATGATCCACTACACAAATAAGATGAATATCTAGTTTTTGACATAAGGCTCTAAACATGGTTTTGGATATAAGATATGTATACATGAATACCAAAAACCAAATTGTATTTTATCACAAATGAAAATCTTTTATGAAAATCATTCTATCAAGAGTTCTATCAAGAGTGTGTGTGTGATATAGACTTGAGCAATCCACCAACTATTCTATCCTTTACATTTTATCTAAAATAAATCTTATAAAAACAAACCTAGACTCAAGTCTTCATCTTCTTGAAGTCTTCCCTAGAAGTCTTCTCATCTTCTTGACTTGGTCCACATGCAATCCACCGAGCTCATCTCTAGATGTGGTCTTGATGCATAGGCTCGTGAATCGACCGGTGCTAGCTTCCAACTTGACATTTTATCCTTTGTTGAAGCTCCACACCTACTAAGATCTTGATAAGGAATCTGTCACTAATTAAACACAAGATCATTAGTAATCATAACTTCATGAGTTGATCATCATCAAAACTAGGGTGATAGGCCTTTGGGCCAACAATTCTGTTATCATGGGTGATAACCGCCCGTGTTATATGGAAGGGATAGGTACTATCTTTATCAAAATGTTTGACGAGATGGTGCGGGAATTGAAGGATACGAGATATATACCTCAACTGATAAGGAATTTTATCTCTGTTGGTACCTTGGAAGCAAGGTTGAAGTGTCTATTAGATATGGTGTTCTCAAAATGATTAAAGGCTCGATGATTATAATGAAGCGTCCGGCACAATAACCTTTACTACTTGAAGGGTAACACGGCTACAGGGCAAGTGGCGACTTTTACAAATTCAATTAATGATTGCACCAAGCTCTGACATATCAGGCTCAAACATACAGGAGAAAAGTTTTTACAAACTCTTGCAAAGTAAAGTTTATTGAAAGGTGCCAGTACCTGCAAATTGAAATTTTGTGAATATTGCGTCATCAGAAAGAAGACCAAAGTGAGATTCGGCACTGTGACTAATTGCACCGAGGGGATTCTAGATAATGTTCACACGGATGTATGGGGACCTACCAAGATGACATCTATTGGAGGTAATCACCACTTTGTATCTTTTATCTCTAGGATGTTGGGTGTTTAACATGAAGCACAAAGGGGAAGTCTTGAAGTTGTTGTGGAGTGGAAGAGAATATGAAGAAGAGTACAGAAAAGAAGATCAAGGTACTTCGTTCAGAGAACGGAAAAGAGTATACAAGTCATCCTTTCCGACAGCTATACCGCAATGAGGGCATAGAAAGGCATTTCACAATAAGAAAAAGACCGTAACAAAAAGGAGTGGTTGAAATAATGAACAGAGTGGTTGAAATGATGAACATAACCTTGCTAGAGAAGGTATGGTGCATGTTATCCAACGCCAACATATAGAAATCTTTTTGGGCTGAGGCACTGGCATACGCTTGCTATCTCGTTAACAGGTTGCCTTCGTCTGCAATAGAAGGTATGTGACACTCCGATCTCGCGGGTACAGAGACGTTACTGTGACGTATATACGCAGGCCAAAAATACTCTTACGTATATACACTAAGTATCAGTACATACAAGAATCAGAGTATGAAAGTATGTGGTGCATTATACATTCTAACAAATGAGTACAATTACAAAGTTATCATAGGATGTGACATAATATTACAAGAATATTACATCACTGATAGGCACAGATGCGAGAATACAAAGAGACACTATATGAATAGTACAAAAAGCGCTCACGAGTTACAAAAGAAAAACTCAAAAGCTGAGCAGAAGGGCCTAGAAGGAAAGGACTCTAGATGGTCTGCCGATGATTCATGTTTCCACTGCGCATCTCTGATCAGCAACCGGGAGAACCCATAAGCTCCAAACTCCAGGATCTGGACATGTAGATTCAGGGGACTCAGAACTCCCGAACGAGTGGTAAGGCGAGAGCCTAGTGTCGTGCAAGGAGAAGCACACATGTATCGATAAATCTGAATCAAAAGCGTGTGTTAAAAACTACATCATGAGCGTACAAATCCGAACATGAATGAGGCATCAAATGAAGTGACAAAACTAAAATCACCTAGAGGGGGGTGAATAGGTGATGGCTATATGAATTATGACACTAATGCGGAATTAAAAATTCTACTTAACAATATGCTCAAATTAAAAGACTTGCAATATAGAAGACAATAAGTAGTGCAAGAAATAAAGGGAGTTTGAGTTTAGAGAAATTTGAGCAAACGCAAACACGAGTATGTGTTTTCGAGGTTCGAGCCACGCTCTATGTCCCCGCCTTCACACTTGAAGGATTTCCACTATTGTTGATCCTACTGGATCGCCAATACAAGGACACACTTGTCCTATCTCTCGTGATGCCGCAACACCACTCGGAGCACACTAGCTCGCTTGAGGCCGATGCCTCTACAACTTCGCTCAAAAAGAAAAGTGATCACACTTGATCAAAAATAGCTCACTTAACACAATCCTATAACCAATATGTAGAAGTAGAACTGGGATTGTGAAGTGCAAAATCTAGAGTGAAGTAGAGGAATAAGCTTCAAGTGGATGTTTGGAAATTTTGACTTTGGAAATCTTTTTCTAAAAAGGGCTTTGAAAACTTGAAAATATTTTCTCAAAAATTGTTGTCTAAATTGTTGTCTTATCATGTTGAAATGACCACCTATTTATAGGGGATGAAAAGACTATGAAACAGCCAGAGAAATTCGTTGGGGTGAGATCCCAACAAAAAATCTGTCAGAAAATAGAGCTGTTGGAGTCTGTCAGACTTTCTGATAGTTACCGGTCGACCGGGTCGGTCGACCGTCAACGGTCATATTTCTGACCGTTGAAGGGAAACGGTCGACCGCCCGGTCGACCCAAACAAACAGAGAGCACTGTTAAGTTCCCGGTCGACCCGAGCGGTCGGCCGACGTGCACACATGCACAGTGGTACACGTCGGTCGACCCGAGCGGTCGACCGGTCTCTGTCAGAACTGTTTAAAAACAGATTCTGCAGAAACCAGGAAATGAAATTTTGGTTTGAAGGGTTTTGTTTAGGGATCTATATATGAGGCTCTAGACCCTATAAAGCAAAGAGTATGATCATCTATCAATACTCAAACATGTTCTATCTATATGTTTAGAAATCCTTTTTAATAGAAACTTGTTTTTCCAAAAATCGTTTTTCCAAAACTCGGTATTCCAGAACAAACATGATTTTTCTAAACCTAAGTTAAAAATACTGAAATGAAGTTTCTTTTGAAGTCATGAAGCAAACTAAAGTGTGTGTGAGTGACAATCCCATAAATCTACTTCTAACATCTAGATTTTGACAAAATGTCTAAAAAATAAAAGTAAAATACAAATCTTGGTCTTTTCTTCATTGTCTTGATCCCGAAGCTTTCTAATGTGCTTAGCTTGGGAATGCAAATCTTTAGCGGCGTCCAAATTTGTGTCTTGATTGTGGAGCCGTCAAATCAACTTGTTTTGATCCTGAAATACTTTTAAACAAGATTGTTAAATACATAACTAAATATAGTTTGTTATCATCAAAATATCCATCAAGATATCGGGCTAATGGCCTTTGGGCCAACAATCTCCCCCTTTTTGATGATGACAAAACATATATAGTTATTACAAATATTTTGGGTAGAGACTTTAAGTGAAGCTCCCCCTCAACACATGCATATCATAAAAACATACTCATGCATAGATAAATGATACAAATGATAAGTGATCATACACAAGTCCATGCCATAACTCATGTCATAAATAGAAGAACAACACATGTTCATACATAACACAAAAGTAAAGACATATGTCCATAAAACATAAACAAGTACATGTCCACAATACCAAAGCATCAAAAGATGTCCAACTCAAAATACAAAACATGTCCACAATACATCACAAAATATATGACAAAATAAAAGATGAAATGTCTGAAAAGTCTCTCAAAATGTCTCTCCCATCAATAACTCTCCCCCTTTTTGACATCATCAAATAAGGGGAGGTCACTCAGCACCATCATCGTCGTCGTCCTCATCATCATCGTCTTCCTCAGACGAGCTCTCCTCAGCAGCACCTTCAGCCATCTTCTTATCACCATCACCATCATCATCATCGTCATCAGAAGAAGAAGAAACCGCCTCTTCTGGATCAATACCGACAACACCTGGCTGAGGTGGTGAAACAGCAGAAGGAGCCCTGACAGGAAATGGAGGGACAGAGGAGGGAAGTGGTCGGGCAAAGGATGTGGGATCAGGACCAAGCATGTTGAGCTTCACAAAGAGTGCCTCAAATTGCGAGTCCACGAATCTCATGGAGTCAGCAAAGTAAGACATATCATTGTGAATCCCTTGGAAATGCGAGTCCATCTCCGCACGATAAGCTGCATCTCACTGCTCGATTCAAGACTGGTGCTCCTGAATCTGAGTACGAATCTCAGATGAAATGAAGGCCTGAAAATCTGGAGACATGGTTGGCCCTGGAGCAGAAGAAGTCCCTAGGGCCGAAGAGGACCCTGGGGCAGATGATGACCCTGGAACATCAGCAGGAGGAACAGGAGGCTGCTCAGGAGCGGCTTGTCGCGGCCTGGCTTGCATCCTCTTCAAAAGGACGCTATCCAAGTTCACAGAGGGGTCAGAGGGACTCTCTGAGGAAAGATCAAAACCAAGCTGTTTGAGGAGGTAGGTGATGAGCATCCCATAAGGCAAGTGCCTACTGGGCATGCGGATTTGATCTGAAGCCATGTGTGAAGCTATGAGATGGGGGATATCCATCCTAATGCCTCTCAGAAGGCAGTAGATAATCAGTGGAACAGGACCCCTGGCATGGCTATACTCCCCAGACTTGGGTAAAATATTGTAGAAGATAAATTTGGCTAGGACTTGGGCGGTGAGAGTGAACTTATTCACGGCCTCATTCCTTACCAAACCGGGGTTGTCATCCCCGTGAATCAAAGTGGAAGCAGTGAGCGCAGACTCACCGTCCGGATAGACAAAGTCATGGAGATCGAAAGAGTATACATCAACTCCTCCATAGGAGAGATGCAACATATCAGCAAATTGAGTTAGAGGGATGTCAATGTCTCTCCTTAAAACTCTAGATCTCACACGATTTCCCTCGAAGGCAAAGTTTGTATAGAAATATGGCACGAGAGAAGTGTAGACTGGTTCCCTAATGGCCATGAACTGGTCTAGTGAGTTATTTCTCAAAATGTGGGGGATGTTAAGGTGTTCAAAATCTTGAAGAATGACACATCTCCCAGATATGACGGATCTTTTAGAAAGTTGGATAAATCTATTCTCAGCAAGGTCATTAATGAAAGGACGTTTAGGTCTAGGGGTTGAAGATGATGAAGGAGCAACAGATTTCCCTTTTTCAGTTCTAGACCTCTTAGTCATGTTGAAATCTTGGTGAAAATGGAAAAATCTAGGTTAAAATAATTAGGGCTTGATCTAACAACAAGGAAAACTAAGGATCTTGACAAAAGATTGAAGAACTCAAGACTAGAGATCAAGAATCACAATAAAAATTTGAATTTTACCTGAAAAGAGGATCAAAAACCCTAGATCTTAAAATACCTTGAAATTTGACGGAGAAAAGCCCTGAAATTGAAGATCCAACACAAAGTAGAGAGAATAAACCTTGGATTTGAGTGGATTTGAGTGGGGTGAAGTAGATTGGATTTTGAGAGAGAGGAGAAGGGGATCGGCTGTGAAAAAGTGAGAGACAGAGAGAGAGAGAGAGAGAGAGAGAAAAAGTGTTTTAGATAGGGCAGTTAGGGCAGAAAATCGACGCACGGTCGACCGGGTCGGTCGACTCAAAAATCCCGAGAGCTCTGACAGACAGAGCGGTCGACCGGGTCGGTCGACCCAAACATCCCGAGAGCTCTGACTGACAGAGCGGTCGACCGCAGCGGTCAGCCGACAACAGAAAAGAATAAAATGTATTCTTTCAGGCAAAGTCGGTCGATCGGAGCTCAGGGCCGGTCGGCCGATCTTGCCAAAAGTCTGTCAACAGCAAATGCCCTTAAAAAATTTAAATAATTGAATAATAAATAATAGGCAGAATATATTTAACTTACAACATGTTTTAACAAAATTCACACAAGATATGTTAATTTTAATTTGTTCATATAAGAACAAAGATTTAGAGATGTTGGAGCCGAATACCCGATGACGGGTTCTGAACTCCATCCTCGAGATTCCTCTGAATATGAGTTGAGGTGCGCAATTGCCATCTCTAATGTATTTGTTTCAAACATGAAATTTTAAAATATTTATTTTTAGTTTTGACAAAAAATATATATAGATATAGGATCAAAACTAGACATGTGGACTTTCAAGATATGTGGCATAAAAATAAGATATCAAAATTGGAACAAGGCATATACACAATCATGATAGAGATGTAGGTTTACACTAACATATATCAATGAAGCATAAAAGTAAACTAACAATCCTATGCATTTGTATATATAACCAAAAATTAAAACCTTTTAAATGGAGAAGTTACCAAACGAGGGCAATCTCCCAAAATAGGTGCCTCCATGATAGTGATGCAAGCGCGATGTGTTCTTTGAGTTTTGATGCATCCACCACCGGGCACCGTCTCCCCCTAAGTCTTGGAGGATGAAGATCCACCTGTTTCAACTAAATTGGGTGGGTATTTTGGTACCCATATTTTCTTGGTTCCTATAGGATTAGTACTGGGGCGAACACAAACATGTTTATTGTTCATATTATGTTTAGCAAAATAAAATCTTTCTAGATGGCTTTTGTGGCAACAATGTGTGCAAACATAAATTCTACCACTACCATACATGTGTGCATGCTTGTGAGTGTGTGCATGTTTCCGTGCATGTGTATGGTGAGTGTGTTTCCCTTGGGTTACTCCTTTGGGAAATCTAGATGCAAACTTGTTTAAATCAAAAGCATATTTTTTGAGAGTTGAATCTAAAACATCAACTCGTTTTTGTATTTCAACAAAATCATTCTTATTACATGTAGAAGTAGAGGTTTTTCCTTTACAAGCTAGTTTATAATTTTCAAAATCAATCTTAATTTTCTTAAAAGAACTAGACAAATCATTTTCTCTTTTTCAATAATGTTAATTTTATCTTTTAAAGAATCATTTTCCCTTTTTAACTTTTTATTATGAGATTGAGAAATCTCATACCTATGTTGAAGTTCTTCAAAGAATTGGGCTAACTCATCCATAGTTAACTCATCATCATCTATAGAGTTGTCGATAGTTACCTTCGAAGCATCGTCTCCATGTGCCATGAAACACATGTGTGCGGCGTCGTTCTCCTCTTCGGATTCCGACTCTGTGTCGTCCCATGTGGCTACCATAGCCTTCTTCTTCTTTGGGCTGTTCTTGGAGGTGGTAGCTTGGAGAGCGGGGCAATCGGCGATGAGATGTCCATTCTTCTTGCAATGGAAGCAAGGACCGAGCTATCTCTTTTCTTCTCAACCCTTCCTTGAGGTTTCCCTCTTAGAAAGTTGCTTTGCCTCCCTTTCTTGTAGAACATTTTGCCCACCTTCCGGATGAGCATGGCAAAGTCCTCATCGCAATCTTCCGATGAGTCTTCCTCGTCATGAATGGTTGGAGTGGCTTTGAAGGCGAGTGCTTTCTTCTTTGGTGCCTCCCTTTCTTCTCTTACTTTCATCTCCATCTCATGTGTCTTGAGATTTCCGATGAAGCCGGAGAAGTCCATCTCCTCCCATCACCAAGAAGTCCATCTCCTTTACTTCCCATGCTTTGGGAAGAGCTCTAGTGACCTTCCTTATCTTTTGATCATTATCGATCGTGTCACCTAAAGAAGATAAGGCATTAGTAATCTTGGTGAAACGTGTGAGCATGTCATCAATGCTCTCATTATCAAACATATAAAAATTCTCATATTGAAATCGCAACAAGTCAATCTTAGATCTTTTGACTTGTGACGTTCCCTCATGAGTCACAATTAAAATATTCCAAACTTCAAATACGGATTTGCAATTTATGATGCGAGATAGGTCATCCTCATTTAGAGCTTGGGTCAAGGCATATTGGGCTCTAGCATTTGCCTCATAGTCCTTGGAGGTGTTCTCGGACCATGAACTCTCTCATCAGTGAGAGGTTCTATAAATTCTTTTGTAATGGCCCTAACAACCCTAACTCCTAGAGACTTAAGGAATAGGTTCATCTTGACCATCCAAATGGGAAAGTTCAAGCCATCAAATTTTGGTGGGGACTTGATGCTAGAAAAATCAAGTGATGCCATGGGTAAGGAGTATGATGCACAATAAATGAAGAATGCAACAAATAATATAGCCAAATACAAGGATCTCCCTAAGGTGGTTAAACCAAATAATAGGGTTAGGCTCTGATACCAATTGAAATCACCTAGAGAGGGGGTGAATAGGTGATGGCTATATGAATTATGACACTAATGCGGAATTAAAAATTCTACTTAACAATATGCTCAAATTAAAAGACTTGCAATATAGAAGACAATAAGTAGTGCAAGAAATAAAGGGAGTTTGAGTTTAGAGAAATTTGAGCAAACGCAAACACGAGTATATGTTTCCGAGGTTCGAGCCACGCTCTACGTCCCCCCTTCACACTTGAAGGATTTCCACTATTGTTGATCCCACTGGATCGCCAATACAAGGACACACTTGTCCTATCTCTCGTGATGCCGCAACACCACTCGGAGCACACTAGCTCGCTTGAGGCCGATGCCTCTACAACTTCGCTCAAGAAGAAAAGTGATCACACTTGATCAAAAATGCCTCACTTAACACAATCCTATAACCAATATGTAGAAGTAGAACTTGGGATTGTGAAGTGCAAAATCTAGAGTGAAGTAGAGGAATAAGCTTCAAGTGGATGTTTGGAAATTTTGACTTTGGAAATCTTTTTCTAAAAAGGGCTTTTGAAAACTTGAAAATATTTTCTCAAAAATTGTTGTCTAAATTGTTGTCTTATCATGTTGAAATGACCACCTATTTATAGGGGATGAAAAGACTATGAAACAGCCAGAGAAATTCATTGGGGTGAGATCCCAACAAAAAATCTGTCAGAAAATAGAGCTGTTGGAGTCTGTCAGACTTTCTGACAGTTACCGGTCGACCGGGTCGGTCGACCGTCAACGGTCATATTTTTGACCGTTGAAGGGAAACGGTCGACCGCCCGGTCGACCCAAACAAACAGAGAGCACTGTCAAGTGCCCGGTCGACCCGAGCGGTCGGCCGACGTGCACACATGCACAGTGGTGCACGTCGGTCGACCCGAGCGGTCGACCGGCCTCTGTCAGAACTGTTTAAAAACAGATTCTGTAGAAACTAGGAAATGGAATTTTGGTTTGAAGGGTTTTGTTTAGGGATCTATATATGAGGCTCTAGACCCTATAAAGCAAAGAGTATGATCATCTATCAATACTCAAACATGTTCTATCTTTATGTTTAGAAATCCTTTTTAATAGAAACTTGTTTTTCTAAAAATCGTTTTCCAAAACTCGGTATTCCAGAACAAACATGATTTTTCTAAACCTAAGTTAGAAATACTGAAATGAAGTTTCTTTTGAAGTCATGAAGCAAACTAAAGTGTGTGTGAGTGACAATCCCATAAATCTACTTCTAACATCTAGGTTTTGACAAAATGTCTAAAAAAATAAAAGTAAAATACAAATCTTGGTCTTTTCTTCATTGTCTTGATCCCGAAGCTTTCTAATGTGCTTAGTTTGGGAATGCAAATCTTTAGCGGCGTCCAAACTTGTGAGTCTTGATTGTGGAGCCGTCAAATCAACTTGTTTTGATCCTGAAATACTTTTAAACAAGATTGTTAAATACATAACTAAATATGGTTTGTTATCATCAAAATATCCATCAAGATATCGGGCTAATGGTCTTTGGGCCAACAAAAACCAGTTGTACGGGCTCAGTAGATAGATTCATGAGATTGATACCTTGAGGGGATAATCTAAACAAGAAAACCCTCATCTATATACCATATAATTCATGTCTTTATCGACTGAGTACACACAACTCAAGCTGTCCACACTAACAGCATAAGAAACATAATATGTCAGTAAGAAGCATTGATTATATTGTTACCAAAGAATCTGTATAAAACCAAGAGTAAGCAAGTCAGGAGGTTAAGTACAGTAATACAAGTGTAATATCAAGCAAGGGACTGACTGTGTACAATATGGTAATAGCAAGAGATCTGTGGAGCAGTACAAAGACCATAAATATATAGAATAATAATAAAAAATAACAAAATTGGAAATCCAAATTAAAGCAAATACGACAAAACTAGAGGTACAACCCAGATTATGGCTTCATGAGATAAGTACGTTGAAGTAATAATCCAAACAAGGAAACCTTAATTTATATATCATATATCTCACGTTATCGTAATTTGAATGCATACAACCCGAATTGCAGAACAACACATTGAATTATTAATTACTATCTTATTATTATTACTCATCTGATCCATATATTTTTATATGTGTCATGTTGTACATCTCAACACACATACATCCATATATGAGCAAGTCGAGGTTTGTTATTGAAAACTGATGAAGAACTGATAGATCATATTTACAGAGGGTCCCGCCTCTGCCCAGGACAACGACCTTTATGATTCTGACTTCTGCTTTCGGGGACTTACATATCGCCTCACTCGACACTTTATTTGGGACTTATATCACGCCCCACACGACACTTTGTATTATAATCTACCATTATAAATACGACATCACACCGGTGTCCATCAATTTCCCCTGACCCGGTATAAGTGGTCCTTTTTATAGTTTATTAAATAATTATCAGATTACAAGAATGAGCAGGAGCATGTCAAGAGTATCATGAGTACATGTGAACTAGAGTATATCAGTGTATGTTAGGATATCAGGTCATCATTCTTGTAAGTGAAAATTATAAGGAAAGTGTATCATGCATGATGTTAGGTGTTAAGTATGTCAGGAATTAAGTGATAACAGACATGTTTCAGGTGATAGCATGCAGGAGTCAGGTGTCAAGTAATAGCATGTCAAGTAATGAGCATAGTAGATTTCACTATCATATATCTCAATACAGGAAAACAGTACTGATACAGGGAATCAGTACGAATACAGGAAGATAGTACTGATACAAGAGATCAGTACAAATACCAAAAAATGATACAATTTTGGAAAACAGTTCAAGCACAGACTTTAAACTCTACACAACCATCAAGATAAGAATAATAGTTGAATTATTAAGTAGACACTGACATGCAAGAAAACGTACATCCAAGCGAAGCTATGTAAGCTAGAGCGAAGTTAACGCACAACACTAGACGCCATCACGTTCGGCGTCGTTATTGCTCGCGGCACGGCTAAATGTATACGACGTAGCGAGTGTATGAACGCTATTCAACTGCGTGTGGTGAAGTCGCGTTCACAGGATAACTACACTCGAATGGAGTTAGTGGTAAAACGCTGAGCGCTAGATCACTTACAAGGCATAGCTAAAAGACCTGATGGTCTGAACATACTCCCTCTTTCGAGGAAGTGGGAGAAAGCCCAAAGGGCCGTAGGGTCAGAAGGCTAAGTAGATACCTGTAGAAGTGTTAGTACCAAACAGACGCATGTAAAAACAATAATAGTAAACTAAGCTATCAGTAAAGTAGTGAAACTCGGAGGTTGAGTAAGACAGGAATAAAATAAGCGAGAAGACAAGCGAACAATCAAGCAGAGCTAGGAAAGGCTGGAGCGGAGCTAGCGCATATCGCTGGACACTCACGCTCGGCGTAGTTACCGTTCGTGGTAAAGCCATGATAACATACAGCTATCGCTCACAACGTAACTACATTCAGACAGAGTTAGCGGTAAAGCACTGAGCACTAGACTTGGCTACCAGACGGGGCCGAAAGACCTAACGGTCTGAACGCACTCCCTCTTTTGAGGAAGTGGGAATAAAAGAGACCATAAGGTCTAATAGGGCCAGAGGGCCAAGTACGTACCTGCATAAAATAATATTAGCACACACAAATACACATATATACATGGTAATAATTAGACTACTCGTGGAGTGGTGAAACCTGGAGGATGAGTGTAGAACACGGAGGCAGAGTAGAGAGCCCGAA
The DNA here is from genome assembly GCA_038442645.1 of Agave tequilana. Classification (NCBI taxonomy): domain Eukaryota; kingdom Viridiplantae; phylum Streptophyta; class Magnoliopsida; order Asparagales; family Asparagaceae; genus Agave; species Agave tequilana. Next base: position 30,273 of record JAVJIF010014150.1, on the reverse strand, counting down.
GGATAAACGACCACGAAGGGTAGGCCACGCATGGTATAAAGCAGTAATAAAGCAAAGTCACAAGTGGATATAAGTGCAGGAAATAAACTACAATAGTACAAGCATTCGTCACAGGTATATTATACATACAATCTTAGGCACTCGGCCACATACAATACAGGTATACACTATACCGATACGTACGCGTGTCCACACACAAATACAAATACAACATGAGGGAACACAAATATAAAAATTTTCCAAAAATAAAATTCAACTCGTCAAAGCAGGGAAACACAGAATGAGGCAAGGACACTCGCCTAAATCTTTAAAATATACCGAAAATCCCGGAATACCAGTAACACGTGCACATGTGCCACCATATATTAAAATATAAATATATGTATATTTTTAGAGAGAGGATAAGAGAGAGGAGATAGAAGAGAGAGTCAAAGGAGGAAAGAGAAGGAAATCAAGTAAGAGAACTTGGAGAAAGAGAGGGGGTTGATGCCTTCCTACTCACGTACAGGGGGGAGCCAGGAGCCCTACGGTCCAGGTAGGGCCCAGGCTTGGTCGCACACGGCCAGGGGGCGCCGACCAGCCACTGGCCGACGCCGACCAACAAGGGAGGAGGGGAGGTGAGGTGTGGGGTATTGGTAGTTTTAGGTGTTGGTGATGGAGGTTGTAAGGGATTTGGTAGTGGTGGAGGTGATTTAAGCAATAAAGTTGGTGATGAGGATGGAGATGATGATGAGGAAGAGGGTGATGGTGGAGATGGTGGTGAAAATTAAGAGAAAGGTGGTGGATTTGAAAGTGGTGGATGGTGTGGTGGTTGTGGAGGAAGGAGGTGGTGGTGGTGGAGAAGATAATGAAGATGGAGATGAGGGTGATGATGTAGGTTGTGGGATGGTGATGGTAGTAAATTGGAGGGAGAGGTGGAAGAAGAGAAAGTGGGGGTTGTAGGGGGTGGCACGCCAGCCATGGGCGTCGCCGGCGGTGGGTCGCTCACCGATGGTGGAGGGGGGCCGGTTCCAAATGAGAGAGAGATTGTGAATTGGAGAGGGAAATTGAGAGAGCGAGAGTGAGAATTTGAGGAGAGAGAAGGAGATTATGGGAATTGAGAGAAAAGAGGGAGAATTTGAGAGGAGAGGGAGGAGGAGTTATCACCGGCGTTAGTTGTGGGCTAGGGAAGAAGACAGGAAAAAAAAGAAAAAGAAAGAAGGAATATAAAGGGGAGATATTTTGGGGTTTCTGTGAAGGAGAAAAAAGAAGAAAAGAAAAGAAAAAGGAGTGGTGGAAAAAATTGGAAAAAGAAAGAAAGAAATAAAAAATGAAAAGAAAAGAAAAAGAAAAATATCCAGATAAAACTCCGGATCAGGGAAATACCAAAAATACCAAAAAAGTCAGAAAAATGGAGTAACTCAGAAGGGTTACCAAAAATTCATAAAAATAGTAAATATTAATTTAAGATATATGGTGAAATTAGATTTTAGAAATTCAATCCAGTTTTCAAATAAAAAAATTCTGAAATCAACTAGCGATACTGGTCGACACCAAATCCGGTCAAGTTTTGATAAACTAAGAAAAATTTACAAAAATGAATTAAAGTAGAAAATGTGATTCTAAGAAATAATGTGAAAGCAGGTTTCAGAAATTCAACTTCATTGTAAATTAAAAATTTTAGAATCGGTCGGTTGTACCGGTCGATACCGATTTTGAAGGTTTTGCAATTTAATTCAGAAAAATTTCAAAAAATTATGAAAAATCTAAAAAAATAGGAAATAATATTTGAAACTAAAATTGATCAAATTTGACTATCAAAAAAGTTAAACCGATAGTACACTGGGATTGGGTCTCCTGTTCAGACTAGGGCTGACTTTGAGTTCACGAATCTGGATCCAATGCAAAACAATCTCATAAATAATCATAAAACAAAACAAATACGGAAAGAAAATAAAAAAATATGACCAAAAAATCTAAATACCTATCTAAATACGTATTCCAGGAAGGGGCTATTACATTCCATCCACCTTACAAAACTTCATCCTCAAAGTTTCGATAAGGCGAAAATGAACACAAAGAGGATAAGATGAGGATTATACCAATTAAGATGTAAATACCTTAGGACTATGCTCATAACTGACTGATCAATGACCTCGAGACCTAAATGTCTTTTGTACTTTCATCCATATAAAACTTCGGACGGTGTGATATTATTACTGAGCTGATATCTGTTAAGAGAATTTCGCCTGACGAAAATAATTAAGAATCTGAATGGTCTGATTGGATTGTTCAGTTTATCTGAGAGTAATAAGATAGGCTGGATATGAGAAAGGTCCTTAAACTTCTCTGGAGACTTTCCCATGTCTCTATCCGACACGATAATAACTGGAATATAGTATAGCTGAACTATCTCTCATATAATTATCTGCCAGAACTTTTGTAGACTAACTCACTCTGAATAATATGAAATGATCTGTCTTCGAAACTGGCCAAACTTTAACTACCCGAATTCTGCTAAAATCAGCGGAGATTACTTCTTTCAAAAGGATAAGACCCAAGAATACGAGACTACCTATTCAGAACTTATACTTACTTTGCTGGACGTGATGTCGTTATTGACAAAGAGTCTATACTAAGATTACTAGATGTCCTACATGTTCTCGATCACTCTAGAAGTAGACCATAATATCGAAAATACAGATAACCCGATAACTATTCACAATTAAATAAAGAAGAACCGATAATAATAACGAATTCTGAATATTGGGTATCAATTACTCTGAACAACATAACTAAGAACTCATAATAACTGCCCTCTGAATAATAACCCGACTGTAGATTAAATATCTTGGAATTTCCATGTCCTACAAGGTTGGCCGAATATATCATAAATAAAGACTATGACAGTTGGTTTAGATGCAGCAAAAAAACCTGGTTCACTAAGTCCATGCAACACGTTAGGCAGAAGAAATCTAGGAACCAGGTTAGAATTCTAAACTCTGACGGAACTAGCCACGAGCGAAGACATGGCTAGGTGGGGCCACTGCGTAACACATCGTCAGGCATTAAGCACTAAGGTGTGGTGAAGCTAACGCTCTGCAAGCCTCGCACTTGGCAGAGCTCACGCGGCAAAGCCAGTGCGTAACACAGAGCTAAATGCTAAGCGCCACGGTGCAGTAAAGCCCACACCTGGTTGATCTCGCGTGGCTAGATCACGACTCTCACTTGGCGAGGCTAGTAGGGTCTGTGGCTCATCAAATCCATAAAGACTGCTTAGCGTTCTGGCCCTAAAGAACATGATCATGATTTCATAATAACCGAGATGAGTTCTGAATGCTATCGTCTAAATGTTAAACTTACGGTCGATCAATTCTGAAAATACCTCAGCTCCCTGACGTTGATAGAAGAGAACGTGATCGTCCCTGAAATAGTATAAATAAAACTATCGTAACTCTGTCTGATAGAAGTCCTAACCCCGAAATTTCATGTCATATTGACACCCTCTCGTGTAGTGACATAATTTGTCTGATTACATAGATGATGACTACGCTACTTTCTTTATTGATTCCCCCTTTTTGTGCTAATCCACATAAATGCCCATATATGTGTGTGTGTGTGTGTGTGTGTGTGTGTGTGTGTGTGTGTATGTATATGTATATGTATATGTATACGTATGTATGTATGGGTATATATATATATATATATATATATATATATATATATATATATATATATATATGTATCAAAAATATGTATATCAGCCGACAGCTGAGAGTCCCTCTCAGCATGTGGTGACGTGGCACATTATGAGCCACATAATTCGACAATCTAAAATGACGTCGCGCTTTTGAAAATAATTCAAATTATTAAAAGCCTCTATCATTTGTCTTTTCTTAGAATGATGTATTAGTTTTATATTCTTTATTATTATTTTCCCCCTTTTTATATGTCTATCTCTCTGTGTCTCCTCACGTTGTCAAATCTTGGTCGCTGTCTTGTAAAATAAATGGTTTGAGGATGAAATTTCATACTGCGACTATGATCACAGAATTCAATTTTATCTGGCAATTTATTATTATAATGCGACCAAAGGTCGCAGTCCAATTAAAATTTATTAATAAAAAGACTGCGACCTTGGTCGCAAAAATGAAAAATAAGTTATAAAATACTGCGACCAAGGTCGTAGTGTTATCAAAAAAACTTTTCAAAAAAGCCTATTATTACATAAGACTGCGACAAATGTCATAGTCTACGGTCGCAGTCTTCTAACCATCTCAATTACTTAACTTTTGAGACCTTGTTTACTGCTTCAATTGACTATATCTCTTGTTTCATAAGAATGCGACCATGGTCACAGTATTCTATTTAGATTATTAATAAAAAAATATTATGACCAAGGTCGCATTGTTATCAAACAAAACATTCTCAAAGAGACTGCTGTTACATAAGACTGCAACCGAAGTCGCAATCTTCTAATCATCTTAATTAATTAACTTATGAGATTATTGTCATTGCTTCAATTGGCTGCGACTCTTATTTCATAAGATTGTGACCACGGTCACAGTATCCTATTTAGCTTAGCAATGTCGAAAAAATATTGCGACCGACCCTAATCGAAAAAATAAAAAAAATGGCTGCAACACTGCGACAAAGTTCGCAATGTAAAATAAAAATAAATCTAAAAAGTGAAAATGATATTAAAAATTTTAAATCCAAAATTTTTCTTTTCAGAAACTGCGACTTCGATTACAGTTTCAGAAAACAAAAAAATAAAATAAAATAAATTGTTTCAAGTAGCAGTAATAAATTTTTATTGTGATTAAAACATCTTTTAAAAAAAACTTGAACATTAATGCGACCATGGTTGCATTCTTTTAAAATAATTTATTTTTGTAAAATTTAGTAATCTAGATCAGTAATTTTTTTATTTGAAAAAACTTAAAATTTTCAGATCTGTAATTTTTTTAGTGGAGGAACAGTTATAGCCAGGTTAAAAGTGAAACTGAGGGTATTTTAATCATTGGGCAACGAAAAGTGGTTGAGGGTCTTCTTTCACCACCTAAAATTTGACTTCTCTACAGTTAATATGAAGTCACGTCATGTCGGCTGAGAAACTCTCTCAGCTGTCGGCTGAGGTACAATATATATATATATATATATATATATATATATATATATATATATATATATATATATATATATATATATATATATATATATATATATATGAGAGAAATGTAAATCAGCTGACATAGGAGGTAACTCCCTCCTATGTCGCACTCAAAAATCATATTTTCCGAGTGAATTTTCAAGATCCGACCGCACATTATCATCTTCATATTCTAAGATATGCACATATAAAAAATCAAGTGATTTGAAGTTCGTTTACTTATTGTTCTAATCGTTCCATTTTGTTCTATTGTTAAAAAACTGTTAATATTTGAACCTAAAGAAAATGGAGTAAACAAACTTCAAATCACTTGATTTTTTATATGTGTATATTTTAAGTATGAAGATGATATTGTGCGATCGGATCTTGAAAATTCACTCAGGAAATTGATTTTGAGTGCGACATAGGAGGGAGTTGCCTCCTGTGTCAGCTGATTTACATTTCTCTCTCTCTCTCTCTCTCTCTCTCTATATCTATATATATATATATCTGAAAAACACCTAGAGGGGGGGGTGAATAGGTGTAAGTGCTAATCTAAGAAACTAAATGCAAACTAAGTGCGCTAAATACGGAAGCTAATGCAAATCTTGCAACACACTTAATACAATCCAACAAGTATAGCCGAATTCCCCTTGCGAGGCTCTGGACTAACTCCTCTAGATTCCCCTAAATATGGGTTGAGGCGCTATGTGAAGCTCTTGTTGGATGAGTATAGGTGATGCACAAACACACAAGCAATTCGAGCAATGTGCACACACAATCAAGCCAAGCAATCAAGGATATAGCAATATGAATTAATGCAAGGCAATATGAAATATGCTCAACACAAGCAAATATGATATGATATGAAGTATGATGCGTTGCACAAAGTAAATGAGAGAGAGTTAGAGAGACAATGGGAGCAATCGCAAACACCGAGATTTGTTTCGAGGTTCGAGCACCTTGCTCTACATCCCCGCCTACACCACCGTGTAGGATTTCCACTATCTCAACTCCCACCGAGGGAACCTCCACCGAGGAGGATTTCTTACAACTCTAGGAGTACCAAACTCCTCTCTCAAATAACCACCTCACAACCGAGGGGCAGGGCCCGTAGCCAATACAACAACCAACACCTCTACCGAAGAGGCTCACAACCAATCTCAATCACCTCACACTTGAGGGATACAAACCAATCACCCGATCACTTCTACCTAAGAGGGATACAACAAGAATAAGGGTGTACAACTTAGAGGTTACAAACAACAACCTCAAAACTCTCTCTTTCTTTCTTTTCCACAAAACAAAGATCCTAATAGTTTAGGATAGTATGATATAGCTCAAGTGTGGAATCAAAGTGTTTTTGGAAACAAGCAACAAAGAAAAACTACTTGGGAAATCTCTTGTATATGATAGAAAATGAAATACCAAATCAAAATCCCAAAACCTAGTTTTCTTTGATTTTTCAAAAACCCAAAACAAATAAAGATGAGAAGTTTTTAAAGCCCAAAAACTCTTTTTAGAACTCTTTTAAACACTTCAGAAAACTGAAAATTTTTCTCTTAGCAAACTTGGCCAAAATCCCCAAAGAGATGGGGTTTATATAGCCCCTATACAAAACTAGCCGTTAGGCTGATGTGGCAGCCTGACAGGCCACCGGTCGACCGGTCCGGTCGACCGCCAACGGTCAGAATTATGACCGTTGGGCAACTGCGGTCGACCGGCCCGGTCGACCCAGAAAACCCGAGAGCAGAGCTCTCAACTCGGTCGACCGTCCCGGTCGACCGTGTCTGTGCCTTACAGACGTGCACGTCTGTGCACGTCGGTCGACCCGAACGGTCGACCGGCCCTTGGTGCGGTCGACCGTCAGGGTCGACCGACCAGCCTGTCAGCACAAAAACAAGGTCAGAAAATTTGGAAAAATATTTTCTAAAAAATCTTTTATCTCTTTTAAAAAACCATAAAAATTGTTTTATCATTTTATATTGAAACTCAAACAAGTGATAAAAATTTCAAGACAATATATCAACATATCAATCATTTTGTGTCTTGCCAATTTTATCAAAAACAAAACTTGTATTTTTATCAAACTTGATTTTTCAATAGGAAATCTGATTTTCCTAAAAACTTATAGAAATACAAAAACATGATATTTGAACATTATTAAGCATGCTGCATATGGACATAGGTCTAATACACATTCAACAAATATATCATAGTTTTTGTCTTTAATTACAAAAATATGTTTTATACCAAAACATAAAACTACATGAATAGGTATGTCAAACTAAGTTTGTATAAGTCATATAAGCATGTATGTATATAGAGCACATCTAATATACATATAAAACATGTAAACTTGTTTTGATCAAACTATTCATGAAAACTCATATCGGTTAAACTAAAAACCGAAAAAACCAATATCCAAACATGTGTGTGTTTTGTGCACTTGAGCATATCAACTATACTAAGCTTTACAAATGGATCTTAAACACACTAAACAAAACTAGGATACCTAAGTCTTCTTGATGATCTTCATCTTCAAGTAGACTTGCTCCAAAACTCCATCCAAGGGCTAGGTAATGTGTGATCTTGAAGTTTTGGCCCTGGAATCATCATGAAAAGCTTCTAAACTCCTTGTTGAAGCTAATTACCAACTAATATCCTGTTAATGATCTGAAACTTAGAAACACAAGAATATTAGTAAACATAACTACATGAGTTGATCATCATCAAAACTAGAGTGGAAGGCCATTGGGCCAACAATCTCCCCCTTTTGATGATGACAAAACTCATGGAGTTATATATGCATGGATTAAAGATAAGCTTCAAGGAAGCTCCCCCTTAACTCATGCATAGGGATAAACAATAAATATATGCAATGAATATTAAACATGAAACATGCATATGCATAAACAATAAATGGTTCTAGATATCAAATGGAATATTCAAAACAAATAACTCTATAAATCAATTAAACTTAATATTCTTGAGATTCTTGAGATTAACATATAATATATGCATAAACATAAGCATGCATATAAAACTTCATAAATCTTTCTCCCCCTTTTTGTCAATCATCAACAAAGGGGTAATCAAAACCATAAATAAAACGAGGGGTAAAAATCTTTCTTCCCCTTTATGTCAAACAAAATAATAAAAGACAATGTTCTCCCCCTTTTTGTCTAAAACAAAAACAAAGTCAATAAGGGGTGACTTTAAAAACATGATATCAATTGAAAATATGTCAATGAAGCATCTTGATACCAAAAGAAAATAAATAAGGATAATAAGTGTTATATGCTATATACATTCATGAAGAGGAAGACGCTAAGTTAGCTTCCCTACACATATGCATTACATGAAGGAGGGAAGTTAAGCCCTAATTCACATAACACACATTATGTAATGAATAAGAGGAGATGTGAAGCTCCCCCTACACACGTGTACCACATAAAGAAGAGATGTGAAGCTCTTCAATACACAATACACTCAACATGAATCTATATGAAGAGATGTTAAGCTCTCCTTGCATATAAGCAATACAAATCAAAACTTTGAATATTTTCTTTGAACAAAATTTTGGAAATACCTATTGTAATTAAACATAAGTCTTGAATTCTTAAACATGAATCTTGAAACCAAAACAAACTTTGAATTTCTTAAATATGATACCAATTGTAAAATTTCTTAGAAACATTGATACCAATTGTAAGAATTGTTCATTTTAAAACATATAAACAAATTTGATGTTGATATCATATGTTAAAATAACACTTTTAATCATAAAGTGTGGGAGTACAAATACCAATTGAAATACAAAATCAAATTTTCTCCCCCTTTATGAAATACAAACTAAAATATGCATAGTCTTGATACCAATTTAAAAGTAATCAATTGAAACAAAAGTGAAACTCAAGCACTAGCATAAACACAAACATATATATGTATGGAAAATAGATAACAATAGAAATTGATATACTTGGAATTGAAATCATACATACATACAAAACATATATGAGTATACAAGAAGATCAAAGTGATACCAATTGAAAGAGTTCAATGATACCAATTGACATAACAATAAATTCAAGTGTATACATCATATTACCAATCCACCATCTCATGCACAAGTTTAAAAGGATTTTCAATATAAACATACAAGGCATGGACTCCCATCCAACCTCCCGTGGATGGTAGGGGTTTTCAAAAATTAGATTTGAAAATAAGTTTTATTTGAAAAACTCTACCAAATGAAGAATACCGTAACTAGTTATAAGAAAAAGTTGTAAACTAGTACGAAATCCTTCAAGTAAGGAATAAAAAAAGTAATTTTTCATGAAACATGAAATCCACATGATAATCAACACTCTAATTCAATTAAGCATAAATATAACTCATGAAAACAAAACATGAGCAAGCGATAAATGTGAGTGTACAAGAACAATGTGAATATCAATATCATGAAAGATAATCAATAAGCTCATTTATTCCTTAAAACATTGAAAAACATGAAAAACCATCTAAACTATTTAATCTTCAAGGCATATGTATGTCTAATACAAACTAAGGTATACATACATATGCAAAACGCAACGAGTCCACAAAATATATGCATTAAGGCACGTGGCTCAAAAGGATAAACATGTATATCTAATAGTTTGGACAAGATAGACATATACATGAAGTTAAACAATTAAACACAAAATCAAGAGAAACTAAATCTTCATCAAGACAAATTTCATTTCAAGGTATATGTATGAATTGTCAAACATGAAGTATACATACATATCCCTAAATACAATTGAGTCCATATATAGATTTGCATGAAAGGCAAATGACTCAAAGGTTATACATGTATATCTTAAAGTTTGACAATAATACACATATACATGAAGTGAAAACTCATAAAACAAATCCAAAATGGAATACAAGTTTGAAATGTATGAATCATCAAAACTAGACTATACTAGCACATCTAATGGGTTCAAATAAGCGTTCAAGCACAAATATATATAGATTTATTTGTAACCCACTCTATGTACAAGTATATCACTAGTCTTAATGAAAACTAACATCTAAACATATATTCAAAACATCAAGCATCAAAACAAATATAAAAGTCATCATGATAAAGCTAAAACATGATTACTATGTAAATTCACATGTATTAGATTCATGATGTACACTATAGCTTAAACAAAAGTGAGAACACTAAGTATGATTCAAATAAGCATGTGTGTCTCAAATACTATACATGTATGTCAAGGATCTAATAAACATGGAATGAACATACTAATCCATAGACATCAAAAACATGCCATAAACAAATGAATATGAAAGCATGGGAGTTTAGGAATCGTTACCAAAACCTCAAGGCAACTCTCCTTGTCTCCAAAACTTGGTGGTCCTCTCCACCATCTCTTCCCTTGAAAGTGATGCATCCAATTGATTTCCTTTAAGTCTGGAACGCATCTACTCCAAGGTGCTATCACTCTCACGTCATGTGAGAGCACACACCTACATTAAACAAAGGAGGGGTGGTCTTTGGTACCCACATCTTGTTGGGTCCATGGGGGTTAGTCCCTTCTCTAACCCAAACAAATTTCTTTGCTAAATTTGAAACATTTAATCTATCATAACAAAATTTAGCAAGATGACCTTTTCGGCCACAATGTGTACATGTGTACACATGAGCATACGTGTGATGGTGTCCGTGAGGAGCATGTGTATGCCGTGGAGGGTGTGCATGAAAAGATGGAACTTGTTTCTTTCGAACCAAGGTTTCCAACCGTGAGTGGTTCATGGCACATTGGCTCATAGTGGAGCCCAAACAATCTACTCTCTTCTTTAACATACAAATATCATCAATAATTTTAGAAGAAGAGGTACATGCATTAGGTAGACTAGATGAAGAAGCTACACTAGTATGGCAAACATGTGCATCAATTTTATTTTGCAAAACAATATTCTTATCTAAACAAACATTCAACTCATTTGAAATAGAAATGATTTTGTTTTTCAAAGCAACATTCTCTTTTAAAACAAAATCAACTTTAGAAGACAAATTTTCATTTTTCTTCAAAAGAGTTTCACAATCATTTTTAGACTTTAAAATTTATTTTCTTTTAAAGCAAGTTCCAATTGAGATCTCAATGAATCCCTTTCATTATAGACCTCAACCTTTTCTTGCAAAACACAATCAAGTCTAGAATGCAAACACTTATTTTCTTTTTCAATTTCTAGACTTTTCTTTTTAAAATCTTATATTTTTCAATTAGTTTTTCACAAACAATTGAAAGTTCTTCATTCAATGTATGAGCATCAACATAATCATTTGAAGAACTAGCACAATTATTACTATCTAGTTGAGATTCCGAATGTACCTCAAGGGAGTCATTCCCTTGGACCATATAGCATTGTTGTGGCTTGGATTCTCCACTAGATTCCTCTTCTTGGATCGGCAATTGAAGCTTGGAGGTGGTGGTGGTTGTCAATTTGTTCCACACTGCAAAGGCGGAAACAAAGTTAGAAACACATAAAAGATAATCTTTAGGAAGTGTGCTTCTAATAGCCTCTAGGGCTTGTGCATTGGCCCCTATATGATTGCGATCACTAAGGAAGGATTCCTTGGTAATAGCAAGATAAACTTTATGACCTAGGGTTTGTAAATAAATGGTCATCCTAATCTTCCAAACATGAATGTTGGAAGGGTCATACATAGGTGGGGTCATGAGGGCCATGGTAAACTATATGTGTGCAAACAAGCAAATGCAAACAATAGATTAGCAAGCAAATGGATCTCACTCCTAGGATGTTAAGCCTAAGTATCAGGAGCACTAGCTCTGATACCAATTGAAAAACACCTAGAGGGGGGGTGAATAGGTGTAAGTGCTAATCTAAGAAACTAAATGCAAAATAAGTGCGCTAAATACGGAAGCTAATGCAAATCTTGCAACACACTTAATACAATCCAACAAGTGTAGCCGAATTCCCCTTGCGAGGCTCTGGACTAACTCCTCTAGATTCCCCTAGATATGGGTTGAGGCGCTATGTGAAGCTCTTGTTGGATGAGTATAGGTGATGCACAAACACACAAGCAATTCGAGCAATGTGCACACACAATCAAGCCAAGCAATCAAGGATATAGCAATATGAATTAATGCAAGGCAATATGAAATATGCTCAACACAAGCAAATATGATATGATATGAAGTATGATGCGTTGCCCAAAGTAAATGAGAGAGAGTTAGAGAGACAATGGGAGCAATCGCAAACACCGAGATTTGTTTCGAGGTTCGAGCACCTTGCTCTACATCCCCGCCTACACCACCGTGTAGGATTTCCACTATCTCAACTCCCACCGAGGGAACCTCCACCGAGGAGGATTTCTTACAACTCTAGGAGTACCAAACTCCTCTCTCAAACAACCACCTCACAACCGAGGGGTAGGGCCCGTAGCCAATACAACAACCAACACCTCTACTGAAGAGGCTCACAACCAATCTCAATCACCTCACACTTGAGGGATACAAACCAATCACCCGATCACCTCTACCTAAGAGGGATACAACAAGAATAAGGGTGTACAACTTAGAGGTTACAAACAACAACCTCAAAACTCTCTCTTTCTTTCTTTTTCCACAAAACAAAGATCCTAATAGTTTAGGATAGTATGATATAGCTCAAGTGTGGAATCAAAGTGTTTTTGGAAACAAGCAACAAAGAAAAACTACTTGAGAAATCTCTTGTATATGATAGAAAATGAAATACAAAATCAAAATCCCAAAACCTAGTTTTCTTTGATTTTTCAAAAACCCAAAACAAATAAAGATGAGAAGTTTTTAAAGCCCAAAAACTCTTTTTAAAACTCTTTTAAACACTTAAGAAAACTAAAAATTTTTCTCTTAGCAAACTTGGCCAAAATCTCCAAAGAGATAGGGTTTATATAGCCCCTATACAAAACTAGCCGTTAGGCTGATGTGGCAGCCTGACAGGCCACCGGTCGACCGTCCGGTCGACCGCCAACGGTCAGAATTATGACCGTTGGGCAACTGCGGTCGACCGGCCCGGTCGACCTAGAAAACCCGAGAGCAGAGCTCTCAACTCGGTCGACCGTCCCGGTCGACCGTGTCTGTGCCTTACAGACGTGCACGTCTGTGCACGTCGGTCGACCCGAACGGTCGACCGGCCCTTGGTGCGGTCGACCGTCAGGGTCGACCGACCAGCCTGTCAGCACAAAAACAAGGTCAGAAAATTTGAAAAATATTTTCTAAAAAATCTTTTATCTCTTTTAAAAATACCATAAAAATTGTTTTATCATTTATATTGAAACTCAAACAAGTGATAAAAATTTCAAGACAATATATCAACATATCAATTCATTTTTGTGTCTTGCCAATTTTATCAAAAACAAAACTTGTATTTTATCAAACTTAATTTTTCAATAGGAAATCTGATTTTCCTAAAAACTTATAGAAATACAAAAACATGATATTTGAACATTATTAAGTATGATGCATATGGACATAGGTCTAATACACATTCAACAAATATATCATAGTTTTTGTCTTTAATTACAAAAATATGTTTTATACCAAAACATAAAACTACATGAATAGGTATGTCAAACTAAGTTTGTATAAGTCATATAAGCATGTATGTATATAGAGCACATCTAATATACATATAAAACATGTAAACTTGTTTTGATCAAACTATTCATGAAAACTCATATCGGTTAAAACTAAACCGAAAAACCAATATCCAAACATGTGTGTGTTTTGTGCACTTGAGCATATCAACTATACTAAGCTTTACAAATGGATCTAAAACACACTAAACAAAACTAGGATACCTAAGTCTTCTTGATGATCTTCATCTTCAAGTAGACTTGCTCCAAAACTCCATCCAAGGGCTAGGTAATGTGTGATCTTGAAGCTTTGGCCCTGGAATCATCATGAAAAGCTTCTAAACTCCTTGTTGAAGCTAATCACCAACTAATATCCTGTTAATGATCTGAAACTTAGAAACACAAGAATATTAGTAAACATAACTACATGAGTTGATCATCATCAAAACTAGAGTGGAAGGCCATTGGGCCAACAATATCAACAAATTGGAATTCATTTATCAACAGATTTTTATCTTCCGTTAAACTCATTTCTATAATTCTTTTAGTTTCTTTAATAGGTGCAATTATTATGGCTCGTCAATAATCAATATGTAGAATTAAAAAAATTATTAGAAATTTTAAATCAAATGAAAAAGAAATTTTAGTTTAATTTACTGCCAATACCCTCTTTTTTCTTTAATTGCTCGATTCTAGTCAACCAAATGATTGAATTGTTGTTCATATTGAAATGAATCGAGATTGTTGATGAGGAGTTAGTCAATGATGTTAAAATATGTACTTTTCTGAGCGTCTTTTTATTTTCTATCAGTATCTATGGACTGATCATAACTCGAAAACATGGTTAGAACACTTATGTGTCTTGAGCTTATACAAAATTCGGTTAATATTAATATCGTAATATTAAAGATGTATTTTATAGTCTCCAATTAAAAAGGAGACATTTTCTCAATCTTTGTTATAGCCATTGCGATCGCGGAAGCAGCTATTGGGCTAGCTATTGTTTCGTCCATCTATCGTAACAGAGAATCAACTTGTATCAATCAATCAAATTTGTTGAATAATTAGTCAATAATTAGTATGTCATATAAATAAAGACATAATATATATACAAATTGAAAATGATATAACTTTTTTATATATATATTTTATATAATAATATTCTATATATATATATATATAGGAATATTACTATATATTACTATTGAAATATTGACATTTGTTGGCTAATGTGAAGTAACATGCGTAACTCGTATGATCAAGGTTGTTGAAACGGAAATCAAAGTTTCTTGGCCCTTTCTCACGAACGGATTTAGAAATCTATTGATTCTTAAGTTAAGATTTTTTTTTTATAAATCAGCCTGAACTATGCAGTGGAGCTCCCAACAAAATTCGTTACCGGGCCAATCTCCTCAGTTTCTATTAACCCGGGGCTCTTTGTTATTTATTATTATTTATATCAATATTAATGCTTTATCACATTGCCTTTTAGGGTGACCATACATATTGGAATCATCTATCATTGATCTTTTTGTTCTCTCTTCTATCACCTTTTCATTTATCTGCATCCCCTTTTTCTTATTTATTTATTTTTCCTTCAGAATCTATAATTAGATTCTCTTTTTATGGAAAATCTCAGTTGTTACAACTATATGATTGATCCAGTCATATAGTGACTGTTTCTTGGGATCTCGACAATACGATGCAATAAGTTGATTATTAGTTTTTAGTTTATTATATTATTTTTTTATTATAGTATTAAGTTCATAGTGGGGATTTTTTGAAGCCCAACTCGGAACTCTAAAGAAAAAACTAACGAGTCACACGCTAAAACATAGCAATTATATTAAAAAAAGATAAATTTTTTTTATTCAACTTATAGAATTAGAATTGTCATTTTTATTTGATTTAACGAAAAAAACAGAAACGGTTTCTAATTTTTTGTTCTATCATTGAATAGAACGCAAGATAAATAACGTTCTCAGAAAATACTGCTATCATGGTAGCAGTCTTCAGAAAAATACTGTGACTTGATCACAATCCTCACAAAAAACTGCGACAATGGTAGCAGCGCTCAAAATTGTGGCTGAAATTCAGTCACGTCGCGCTAGGTGAGAGATTCTTTCAGCTGACGGCTGAGGTACGGATCTCTCTCTCTCTCTCTCTTTATATATATATATATATATATATATATATATATATATATATAAAGAGAGAGAGAGAGAGAGAGAGAAAAATGTATATCAGCCCGCGGGCTGAGAGTACTCTCTCAGCCTGCGGTGACGTGGCTTGATTTGTCACCTCACTGACTTGCGGCCCGCTTTTAGGGAGAAGTTAAATTACCAAATACCCTTATGATAACTTTTCCTTATTGTTTATTATTATTTCCCCCCTTTTATTTTGCCGCTCTTTATAGGATATAAATTACTTTTCGCCTTATTTCTTTACCTCTTTTTTGAAAGATCTAGTTTCTCCTTTCAGCCTGGGATAAATTTTTTTTGAAAATATAAAATCTTTTCAGATCAATGTTTTCCGCCTGCGATAAAATTTACTTTATAGTTCATTTTTTTATATATAATGTAGTCAGAGTCTTTGGTCGCATTGTACATTTTAAACTGCGACCTTAGTCAAAGACTTTGGTCGCAGTGTACATGGTTAAATGCGACCAAGGTTTGCAGTGTTGTTATTGATAAAGATGGCCAGCAACTGCAATCTAAGGTTGCATTACATGGACTGCGACTTTGGTCGCAGTACGTTAAGTAAGTGTTTTCCTTTAGATTAACATGCATAGCGACCAAGGTCGACACTGCTGTTTTGTTTAAGACTGCCGCCAGCAACTGCTACCAAGGTCGCCGTGTGTGTTGTTTTTATTAAGTATTGTTTTGGATTAAGTCATTTTTTTGAATCTAAATGAAAATGAAAAGTTGTTTGTTGTCTGATGCGACTTGGAGTCACTCCGTGAGACGCGACCTGTCATAAAGATTTTATGAGATCTTTTAACGTCAAGTCTACGTCGACGAACCCGCACCATTCGTTGTTTCCCAAAGCTGTTGTCCACGCGTCGGCTCTTCATTGAGACCATTAAGGCCGACGGTTCTGATTAATGAACCATTAATTATGGTTATTATGGGCTGGCTATAAATAGGGCTCACACTCTCCCTTTAACAGCCCATAATTAGACTGTTTTCATTTGAGAGCAATTGCTCTGAGAATTTCCGCCTTCTTTAGAGTCTCTAACAGGGGCCTGCCTCCATGGATGAAGATGACCCTATGCACGAAGATGACCCAGAGCTTGATTGTTCTTTTCAGGTTCGCTGGGCCTCTGGGAGAATATTTTTGGCCGGTGAACTTGATCGATGTTCGTCCACAAGGGAAGAAGTCATGGTCCTCGACGTCCACAGTTTTTAATACACGGGGACCTCAATAACACCACTGCTCTTATTCAACAAGGGCTCTTTTTGATGTTTAATCTTCTTTGTACTGCTATATTGTAACACTCAATCTTATTGTATAGATAAGAGAGCGTTTTGTATCGTTTTCACATGCCTGGAGATAAATGCCTGGACATAAATAAAAAGACCTCAATAACACCACTGCTCTTAGTCAACAATGGCTCTTTTTGATGTTTAGTTTTCTTTGTACTGCTATATTGTAACAGTCAATCTTATTATATAAGAGATCGTTTGTATCATTTTCACATGCCTGGAGATAAATGCGTGGACATAAATAAAAAGCATATTTGTTTTTTAATAAACTACGACCTTTGGTCTCAGTCATGCAATGCAAACAAAACAACTTGGACCAGAGACGACACTGCGACCAAGGTCGCATAAGACTACAGTGCAAAAAGAAACAACTGCGACCAGGGTCGACATTGCGACCAAAAACTGCGACTAAGCAACTGCTGCGGTGACGTGTCACCTCGTCGCAGTGTTGTTGTTGATTAAGACTAAAGACCAGCAACTGCGACCAAGATTGCAGATTATTTTTTTAAGACTGCGGCCATCAACTGCGACCAAGGTCGTAGTGTTGTTGTTGATTATTTATAAAGACCACCAACTGCGACCAAGGTCGCAGTGATGTTGTTGATTAAGATTAAAGACCAGCAACTGCGACCAAGGTCGCTGTATATTTTATTAAGACTAAACACCAACAACTGCGATCAAGGTCCTAGTTTATTTTATTAAGACTACGGTCAGAAATTGCGACCAAGGTAGCAGTGTTGTTGTTGATTAAGACTAAAGTCCAGCAACTGCGACCAAGGTCGCAGTGTATTTATAAGTCTGCGTCCATGGTCGCAGTATTTCAACCAATACATAGTAGTAAAAAAATGTAATTCACACAATTAACTTTAGAAAACAGATTTATATATATTTAAAAAGAAAAACAAAATACAATTTTTAACTTCTAATCGTCGTCATCACCATCGTAATCAGATCGTCGTCAAGAGTCATGCTTTCGTCTTCTGTCTCTTTTCTCCTCTTCAGGTACAGTCTCATCGTCGCTTTCTTCCTCTTCATGTTTGTGTTTTGGTCATCAATGAACTCCCAGAAAGGGTCGTCTGTATCAAGCTCAGATTTTGACCCGTAGCGAGACATTGTTCAGAAACTAAACATAAAATCATCATTTGATGATTGGCTTCTTTCCGGTGAAGACGGTGGTGATGGTGAAGACATTGTTTGAATGTATTGCTTCTTTCCGGTGAAGACGGTGGTGATGGTGAAGACAATTTTTTAAATGTATTTTCCGAACAGTGAGAGTAACGAGTTTGAGTAAAAATAACTTAGTATGTTTTTAATCCTTTGCTCATGACCCTTATATATTTTTAATCCCGGAATTCCAAAAGGTTTAAGCTCTCGGACCACGTGAATATCTCTCAAATATATTTTCTATCTTTTCCCAAAAATTGTATACTTCCTAGGTGACTGTTCAGTTATCCAAAAAGTTTAAAAGTTAATACACTATAACTTTAAATTACTTTGAACTCCAAAACAGTACATTATTGCGACCAAAGTCGCATTGGGAACTGATAAATGATAACTGCGACCATAAATTGCATCCGTAGTAGGTTTGCGACTATGGTCGCAGTGTTTAAGAGCAGCAGTCGCAGTTTGGATATGTAATTAAAAGAGCTATAAGTTAATATAGTGAGAAAGAGACCTTACAAAAAAAATAGAATTAAAAGCTTTTAAAAAAAGGCAAAATATAATTGAATATCAGAAGATCA
This sequence comes from Agave tequilana, assembly GCA_038442645.1. Classification (NCBI taxonomy): domain Eukaryota; kingdom Viridiplantae; phylum Streptophyta; class Magnoliopsida; order Asparagales; family Asparagaceae; genus Agave; species Agave tequilana. The sequence goes on along the minus strand of JAVJIF010014150.1, from coordinate 11,283 downwards.
GGAAATCCTAATCCTCGTCATCATCACCATCATAAGGAGATTCATCGTCTTCATTCTTCTGCTCTTCCTCTTCGTCATTTAAAAGGGGTATTTTGTCATTTTGATTCACGATTGTTTAGGCGGGATTTTTTGATTTTTTTTGGCGCCCACACTCTGCGACCGATGTGTGGCCTATATTCAGCCACGTCCCGCAGCTGAGAAACTCTCTCAGCCTGCAGGCTGAGGTACAGTAAGCCCATATATATATATATATATATATATAATATATATATATATATATATATATATATTATATATATATATATATATATATATAATATATATATAATATATATATATATATATATGAAAAAAATGTATATTAACTGACGGCTGAGAGACTCTCACAGCCTACGGTGACATGGCACATTATGAGCCACATAATTTGACAATCTAAAATGACGTCCCGCTTTTGAAAATAATTGAAATTACTAAAAGCCCCTATCATTTGTCTTTTTCTTCAGATGATGTATTAGTTTATATTCTTATTATTATTTTTTTCTTCTTTTTTATATGTTTATCTCTCTGTGTCTTCTCACGCTGTCAGATGTAGATTTTTGACTTATAAAGAATATCGTTCTAAAAAAGCGAGAGCGCGATCAGATACTAATTTTTAGTCACAGACCTAGATCTCCAGCAACTATTTTGACAAATTCATGTTCCTTCGGGATGTCAGCTTCAATATTTTCATCGTGATTTTTTCTTCTTCTTCTTCCAAAGTAAGGCCTATCTGAAATTTTTCGTCATAAAAAATATTGACCATTCGATTTAAAATTTGAAAGACAAGTAAAATACACATAAATATATAACCAATCTGGCAGAGATGCGACTGAAGTCGTAGGAAAAAATTATTTTAAAAGATGTCTTTTTATCAGGACTGCGACTTTGGTCGCATTCATAATAATAAATTGTCAGATAAAATTGAATTATGTGACCATAGTCGCAGTATGAAATTTCATCTTCAAACCATTTGTTTTACAAGACATCGACCAAAGTCGCAGTCCACTTAAAATTTATTAATAAAAAGACTGTGATCTTGGTCGCAAAAATGAAAAATAAGTTCAAAAAGACTGCTATTACATAAGACGGCGACCAATGTCGCAGTCTTCAATCGCAGTCTTCTAATCATCTTAATTACTTAACTTTCGAGACATTGTTCCCTGCTTCAATTGACTATGCCTCTTGTTTCATAAGAATACGACCATGGTCGCAGTATCCTTTGGTGTTTACTTAATAAAAAAATACTATGACCAAGGTCGAATGTTATAAAACAAAACATTCTCAAAGAGACTGATGTTATATAAGATTGCGACCGTAGTCGCAATCTTCTAATCATCTTAATTAACTTACGAGATTATTGTCACTGCTTCCATTGACTGCGACTCTTATTTCATAAGTCTCTTGTTTCATAAGGATGCGATCATGGTCGCAGTATCCTATTTAAATTACTTAATAAAAAATATTATGACCAGGTCGCATTGTTATCAAACAAAACATTCTCAAAGAGACTGCTGTTACATAAGACTGCGACCGAAGTCGCAATCTTCTAATCATTCCATTGACTGTGACTCTTATTTCATAAGATTGCGACCACGGTTGCAAGTATCCTATTTAGCTTAGGAAGGTCGAAAAAATACTGCGACCCTAATCGGAAAAAAAAAAAAAGACTACAACACTGCGACCAAAAGTCGCAATGTAAAACAAAAATAAATCTAAAAAGTGAAAATAATATTAAAAAATTAAATCCAAAATTTTTCTTTTTAGAAACTGCGACTTCGATTGCAGTTTCAGAAAACAAAAAAACTGTTTCAAGTCGCGGTAATAGATTTCAATTGTGATTAAAACATTTTTTTCAAAAAAAACTTGAACATAAGTGCGACCATGATTGCATTCTTTTAAAATAAATTATTTTCTAAAATTTAGTTAGCAAGACCTGTAATTTTTTTTTGAAAAAACTCAAAATTTTTCGATCTGTAATTTTTTTTAGTGGAGGAACAGTTGTAGTAGGTTAAAAGTGAAACTGAGGGTATTTCAGTCACTAGGCAATGAAAAATGATTGAGGGTCTCCTTTTACCACCTAAATTTTTGACTTCTCTGCGGCTAATATGAAGCGGCGTCATGCCGGCTGAGAAACTCTCTCAGCTGGCGGCTGAGGTACAGTAACCCCTATATATATATTATGAGTCATCCCCGCAGGCTGCAGACCAGCTGCTTCCACTAACCAAGACCTCTCGCCTCCTCTCCCCCTCTTGCGTTGGTTTGACGAAATTGAAAAAAGGAACTGAAATTGATTAGGCTGAAACGATATTCCCACCCGCAAAAGTGACGAAGGCACCCCTTAAATTCGGTGGAGGACTTTTGGGGGTGACAATTTCCGTTCCCTGACATCACCATGGCCCAAATTCCTCCTCTTAATTCTATCCATCCAAACACAAAACCAAGAAAAAGCAAAATTGTATCTCTGGCTTTATTGTCTTATTTGTAATTGCAATTATCGACTAAAAATTAGAAATTGCAAAGGAACGGACTTAAAAAATTAGTATTCTTGAGACCCCACACCCCCCATTCGAACCATCTTTTTTCGATTTCAACCAAACAAAATATTTGAATTACAATTCTCTCTTCTTCGGAAAACTCACACGTCACCTAGGATTCTAACCTTTTGTAGGCCTTACTATTCTATCCTCTTTTGCATCCAACCAAATAGCCAACATTGTTGGAGACCTCACTCTTTAATGTTGTTTTGTAAGTCACCGACTCCTTGAAGCTCCCTGAAACTTCTACGTGAACCTAATATCTCAAGAAATTTTTTAACAATAACACCCTTAATTGCATAGGTGATTCGTTTGGATGCTTGGTTTTAGTTTAGTGACTACTCTATATTCTCCTCATCGAGGGGGAGCATTTCCCCAAATGTCAAGAGGAATCTCCTCACCCTCCTCGACAAATGACATCTTCCAATCGTTTGACCCAGAATGTTACTTTTTACGAAGATAAGGCACCATTTTTTCAGTGCTCCATGTAAACATTACACCCGCATTTATTATAAGAGGAATGCGTATATCAAATGCCATCTGACGAGATCCCGTCAGATGGCGGCTGATTTCTCCTTCTTCTCACAATTTTTTTTTTGATCCCACCTTATCAAATAGTAATTCATCACTTAATATCTGTATTTACAAAAAAAATACGTTTTTTGGAGCCCGTTTGATCTTGTATCTAATAATTGCAAAAATCGTATTGTTAAAAAACGTTAAACTTTAAACCATTAGAAACATGATCAAATAGACTTCAAAACACGCGATTTTTTGTAAATACACATATTAGAAGATGGATTACAATTTGATAAGTTTGGATAAAAAAAATTATAAGAAAGAGGAGATATCAGCTGCCATCTGACGGGATCCTGTCAGATGACATCTTATATATATTATTATCTTATTATAATTCTCCTAAATATACCCTGTTAATTCTCTTTCGATCAAATCCTCTTTGTCGCCTTATCTTTATTATGTAAATATGACCCATGTGATCCTTCATGTGATCCTTCTTGGTCAACATCCTAGAACATGGTGACCAAGTTTGATCAAAAAAGTGGTTTGAAAAAAATTAATAAGAGTCAGTTTTCTCTTAAAAAAGTTGATGCTTTAAAATTGAGTCCCGCAATAGGACCCACAGTAATTTTCTGCCAAGTTCATGTTTATTTGAGGAAAGAAAGCACTCATTTAAAACTCTATATGTACTATTTTGTTCAGTTCTTAATTGTGTGGAGCTGTACTTTGTGAGAGAACTTTTAGAAGAGAAAAAAATAGTTGCTAGAATTCCTCTTGTTTCCCATCATCTTGAGAAGAATTGTGACAATACAAAAGCTGATGTGGTAGCCCACTTAACTCATTTTTCCACCCAAGTAAATCAGTTTTGGAGAGAGAAAAGGGCCCACTAAAAGTACTTTCCACCCACATTCACACCTTCGGATTTGGTCTTCAAGTTCATCATCGCCCAATCCCCTTCAGCACGGGCTTTGGTTGAAACTTACTGATTCTCTTCGGCCCTTAACGATTAATTATGGTCTATGTATTCACAAATAAGGAAGTAAAAACTCCTTAAATGCAAACTATGTTACAGTGGTTGAGCCTTCAGGCGCGTTTGCAAGAATTCCTTGAGCGAGTGACAAGGTGTCGGCAAAGAATCAAAACCAACAGTATGCCAATTACGTATACAATGTCTGAGGCCATCGACCACCAGTCTCCATCGTGAATCACCAGACTTCTCTGTTGATGCAGCGTCTAGATTCAAGAAGATGATTGATGAATTTATGGCCTCTTATGTCACCAGCCATCATTGATACTGGTAACGCCCCAACCAATCACTGGTTGAAGAAGACAGGTAAAGAGGCGGGTGCTCAACTGAAGTTTCAAGGCTCAGGTATCTCCAAGACTCCCCCTAGAAGCATCAAGTTGGGGAACAAGAGAGGAAGAAGGGTATGAATTCTGGAAAATTTTCAATTGCTAAAAACTTTAACTGGTATGGATGAGCTTCAAGAAGATCTCACTGAGCGAGACATGGATGTTCTTCTTGAAATGGGTATCGATCCCCTCTGAGGGAAGCACATGAATGTTACCGTCAGTTCATAGCTTGTTAAATTTATATAGAAGAAACCAGCACCAGATTCATTATCGTCATCATCAAACACTGAGAGAGGAATCAAAACACAAACTGCACCATGGTTGATACACTCACATTATCACAACTAGTTCACAGACAAAGGAGAAAAGCTACAAATGCAGGAAAATTACAAGAAACGAAAGTCACTGGCAACTCTGCACAAGCACTCGCCATCATGCAAGCATGACTGTTAACTGAAGGCAGTACAAGGACAAGCGATAAGTGCTATGTGAAGAAGGCGGAGAAAGAGAGTTCGGAAGGAAAGCTAATACAAGCAGCCAGTCTATCTAAGCAATGAGGAAAGGCAGAACGGTTAGCATGAACGACTCATAAGTGAAGGTTGCCGACCCAGAGTATGCCGTGTCCTTCTCCTTAAACTTCTCAGTCAGCCCCTGCAACCAAATTGCAAAAACTCAATCAGTTTCTGACTCAACCACGACGATTCAATATATAAACCAAGCCAAAAAGTAAACAATAGATCGATGCCAGTGAAGGTTACCTTGACCGTAAGGCAGCACCTGCACCAACATTTAGAACACGAAACAATAAACTTGTCAGAAGTTGTCAGGTATTTCAAAAGAAAGGTCTCAATTGCTTGTGACATGAACTACACATGCTCAAAGAAAAGAGGAGGAAAAAGGGGCCTTACTCGATGAAGTTATCATACTCTATAGCCTTGCTCTTGCCTCCGGTCTTGTCAAACTTGGAGACAAGCAGATCAAGAACAACAGGAGATACAGCAAATCCCAGGCTCAGAAGAGCATCTCGCAGTTCTGTGGTGTCAATCTTGCCACTGCGGTCACGGTCAAACCTATCAAAGATGCCCTGCAGAATGTAATAAGACGAGAGTATACCTGTTAATCAATGAAACCTAATTTCTACCAGATTTATTTTGGAATTTAAATTTAAGACAAAAGAATAAAAGATGTGAAGAATGACGGCAGTTGACATACCCTCCAATTCTGAAGGCTGTAAAACACAGAGGTGAATTCCTTCGGCCCTGCAAAGTTTCACGGTGAAAGAGACTCAGACTATGCTAAATGATGGTTACAAACTCCAGGGATAAGAATCATTTGTGAATCAAAATATGCACGAAAAGGAGAAAGAACCAACATGGCAACTTGCCAATGTTTAAGAGGTGCAAGAGGTGGTCTCGTCTAACGGAAAACCTCAAGGAATAAATTGAATCTCAAGTTCAATGAAATTTATTCGCTCTCCGAGGTCAGTCTAATACAAGTGAACCTTAACAAAGACCAAAACATGTAGATGAAGAATGTTTTAGGCTTTTAGCCATATGATTTGCCAAAAAGAGTTACCAATATGATGGTTGGTAAACCACAGGCAGCCAACATGATGACAAGGCCTGGCTTCATGTCTTGTTTATAAGGAGATTACTCAGCCTCCTTGATCACACAAGTCCAAATGAAAGCTTAGCCAATAATACCCAGCTATTTCGAATTCAGCTGAGTGTTAAATTTGGATATGCCTGAAAATTGAGGCTTGGGCCGCTTGGCCTGATAAACATCCAAGCAGAACATTTCATGCTGTGTATTTTCAAAAAAGATGGCAGCTTATGGATGATGTACCTTATTAGTTTCTAGATTTTCTATATATATAGGCTTTCAAATCTTTACCACATGTTCCACTGCAGTAGTAAAAAAGGTCATAAATTTGGCATTGGCAAAATTTGGTATACAATTAAAAAGCAAAACCTGAAAAAATAAATAAAAACTTTGTAGTAAATATCAGAAAGTATTTGGAAACACTTTAAGATGACAAATATACATTGTTTATGGAAAGCTAGGTTATCACCCTCTTATCATTGATAGCAAATCTCTCTCATCCAGAAGATGAAGACAGAGAAGAAACACACATTCAGCCGCTGGGAGTAAAATTGGCAATATAACCTAGCACAGATATATACGCACTCATCTTCTAGATATGTGCAAATTATTGATGAAGGATTAAACTCCAGCATTTGGAAAAGAACTGGATGTGTGAATTTTTAGAAGAACAGACTCAACAAATAACAAAATGAGTAACGGCCAACCATTACATCGATAAAGTGTGAATAAGCTGCCTACATAATACAAAAGCCATATCCATGATTCTGCATCCTAGATGCTTTGACCTTTTTTTAGACTGAGCTGCATGTATGTGTCATTGCTTCTCTGCATAATTTGAGAAGTTTCTAATAATTCAACAAAAATCTTCATCACTCCATTCATTTGAAATTTTAGAATTCAAATGAACCACCAAATAGGGCAAGCCGGCAAAAGTTGTGGGCTAAGATAGTAGTGGTAATAGGTTCAAGGTTTGTTGAGTGCAAACAAAAGAGGAACTGCCTTCCAAAAATGGAGAACATGTCCCCATGTTTGGAAATATAATAATAATAAATAATAATAATAATAATAATAATAATAGGTTAATAAATAAAATTAACAAATTGCATGACATGCATAAATTTCAAAACCACGTTAATATTAGGGTTCCTTGTTTGAAACATAATCAAATTAGGCCATATTCCGATCGATTAGAATTACAAGCCTAAATCTAAGCTTGCCATTGTACATTTACTCATTGTGCTACATTTTCCTTTAGAAAAACTTTAACAAATAACTTTACTCATTGTGATACAATTTTCTTGAGATAAATATTAATAAATAAGTTTACTCATTACTGAAGGTGTACACAATTCCCATGGATCACAAGTTTTCTAAGAAACTTATGACTATTCACATACAAGAAGATGAAAAGTATCACGCAAAATGTGATAATGGCATCGCAAGAAGTGTTGCATCCGACACAGTACAACTTCATGATGTGAGTGCTCCCTGATCCATAGGTTCAGTATTCAGTCAGGGAACTTAATTCACAGCTCAGGAGGATAAATAATACGTTCAAGAGATATAAGATATGGAAAGTCGATCTGATACCTGAGCTATCTTCAAATGGGCCAAAAGTTTCTATGTTATATTGAGAAAGAACAAAGAAAAGGAACCAAATCATTTCTAACAAAACAAATATCAACACTAATAAAAACTAGTATTATTAACTAGTTTAAATTTTGTTGATTGTGATACTTGTGCACTTTAGGAATAACTGGTGAAATTTGGTCTGCATTACTCTATGAAGAAAGTGTCCTCAGATTATAAGTTGCATCTAAATTAATTATCGAAAAAGCAGGGAAATGAGCAAGGTGTCCAAATGAACCTCAACCAACTTGAGCGAGATCAATTCTATAAAACTCATGGACTGGAAAGGGTCCGAAAGAAAAACAGTGTCCGTTGACTATGGAGAGAAGGAAGGCCCTTGCTTGGTCAAACCCAAAAGGATCAATCAATCAGTTCAAAACACTACCTGTACTTATAGTTAACAGCTTGAATCCAAAACCAGCTTGGAACGTGATGTTGTATCTCCTTGTTTAGGTGGGGGATGTGCGGCAGTTACGGTGTTTATTGATAGATCTGGACCATAATCCAACACAAGTTTTGACCATAGACCAACTTACAATTAATTCATGATCTCATTTCAAAAACTACAACAGGAAAACTGATTAGTATTTGAAATGTATATATAAAAGTAATATCCATTTTGAAATGTATATATAAAAGTAATATCCATTATTCTTGTTCATTTATCTAACTACAGTATCCTCAGTCAAAATACTAAAAACCAAGGCCTCATTTGACAAGTGGAGATAGGGAGCTAGAGTTAGGATTTATGTATAACATAAGAGTAGGGATAAGATTTGAATTGGTTGTTTTCTTAGAATTAGAATTAGCAAGAGTTAGGAACTTAGATAGAGAGAAACAGAACCGCAAATCCCAACCTTTTAATCGAATTAGCAACTCCAGAATTGGGCGGTTTTAGAGAAGTTTTGGGCTAATTCCAAAATCGTCATTACTTGCTAACACTTAGTTAATTTTTGATTATTTGACAAGAGTTAACAAGAATTAATTTAATCGTAGAGCTAACTCTACTTTTGCCAAACGAGACCCAAAGTAGCCAAATAGTTGGTGAGATGTAGGTAGCTAGCTATAGGTGTCGTAAAGATTTCCTTTCTTATAGAGCGGGTCAACATGAAAGAAACCCAAGCATCTTACATTCTTCTAAAATTATGCATCAGCATCTCACCCAATCCACTTCGATTTTTTTTTTCCTCCATTTCTTTTGCATGCAAAAGAGTGGTTCCTACTTGCACTTGCACTGTTCGATGGAGGCATAAGATTCCAATTCTCAATGTCACATTTACTTAATCCAGTCATTTCAACGTGCCAAGGTGGTCCCAGCTTTGAGTGGGCCCATGCTCCCGTTGCTCACAATTTGGGTGCGAGTTCTTTTTCACAGGAATTAATTTTAGATATGAAATGAAACAAGTAACGTTTACTTTTTATTAAAAAAACAAAAAGGGAGAGTTGAAACTAATTACCCCCGAATATACGTGTGGCCAATTGGCAACTTCTGCTCGAAAGAGACGGCACAGGCGCATGTCAGGCTGGCGACACTAACGTGCGCCAGTCTCCGCGTCAAACTAACGCAAACTAACGCGCGCCAGTCTCCGTGTCAAACTAACGCGCCACGTGTAGAAACCGAGGAGCGGACTCAGCGGAGAACACAAGAAAACCGTCTTCCCCGGCGCCCTCTAGCCTCTGCTAACGTGCGCCAGCCCTCCGCGTGCGTTCTGCCGCCTCGCGACTGTCGCCAGGGCTCCTCGGAAACGAAGAGGCCGCTAGCAATCAAAGGGCGGCGCATCCTATCCCTATGCTAACGTGCACCTAGGGCTCCCAATTCTCAGAATTGGCCTTAATTCGATCGATGGATCAAACAGGTAAAAACCTTACTGAAATTTATTTTAGAAATATTTTTAAAGAATTTATAAAATTGATCTTGATCTATAATCTCACCGATCTTGCGGACGTTGGAGTTGGTGAAGAGGTACATGAGCAGATGCACCGTCCTGAGGCTGAAGCTCTGGTTGTACGACGACAGCGCCCTCTGCAGCTCCTTGTCGTCAATTAACCCGCTTCCGTCCGAATCCGCCGCTTGGAAGCAGGCCACCACGTTGGGGTCCGTCCCGGCGGGAAAGCCGACGGCACCAGCGATGCGAACGGGCTCCCGTACCCGCCCGCCGCCGGCGGGTACCCACCCCCGTACCCTCCCGCCGGAGGGGGAGGTGCCGACGCCGGGTACCCACTCGGCGCCGACGCGTAGGGGTAGCCGCTGCCGCCGGCAGGCTGCGGGGGGCCGAGGGGTACCCACCTCCGCCGGCCTTGTGGGGTTTCTCCCCGGCCGGGGCGTAGGGGGCGGAGGGGGGCGGAGCGCCACCGTAGGCATAGGGCTGGGACGGTGGAGCGCCGTAGGGGTAGCCGGGGCCGCCTGGGGGGTAACCTGCCATCTGGTTGAAGCTCTCGCTGAAGGAGTGAGATTTGAATTGATGATGTCAGCAGAATTTATTTGCAGCTTTCTTTTTTCTTTTTTTTTTCCCTTCTCTTTTTTGTCAGTGTCCTGGGTAGTATTAATAGAAGAGTGGGTGCTTTGTGGAAGGAACGTTGAGTCTCACGGTCAAGCTCTATTGTCATCTTTTTATCAAATTTAATCATACCCCGACAAAAAGTTTTTTGCATCCAGCACTGACTAGATTAACAAATTTTATTTTCATATTTTCTTAGTGAACATATTTTTTCGTGGAAGGATGGAGGTAAGTTGGTAATACTCAAAACTTCAGAAATATATAATATAAGTGGTACAGCATTGCGAAAGATAAAAATAAAGTTGTACAGTGCGACTAAATAATTAGAAATTATTCAATGAACTTTAATTATAAAATTTATGAAACATCCCGTTCCCGGGATACATATCTAGATACGTATTCTAAAAATTTCAACCGTATTAATTCAATTTTCTTCCAGTATGTGTTTTGGGTTGTGATTGCTTATATTATTGCGTATCGAATCTGGATTCTCAGACCTAGAGTCAGCCCTGACCCAGACCGGGAACTCGATACCAGCCTGCTGTCCGATTTGACCTTTCTATAGTCTGATTTGACCCATTTCAGTTTCAGACACTGTTTTCTAATATTTTAGATTTTCATGATTTTCTGAAATTTTTCAGAATTTTTCTGCAAAATCAAACCGGTGTCGGTCGACATCGCTAACTAATTCCCGATTTTTAGTTTTCAAACGGTATTGAATTTTCAGAAACGGCTTTCACGTTACTTCTTAGAATTTCATTTTCTATATAAATATATTTTTTTGAGATTTTCTAAATTTATCAAAATTTGACCGATTCTGATGTTGGCCGATATCGCCGGAAGATTTCAGGATTTTTAATTTGAAACCTACATTGAATTTCTCGAATCCAATTTCACCGAGTATCTTAAAATAATATTTTCTATTTTGAGAATTTTTTAAAAACGTTTCTGAAACAGTCAAATTATCGCCTATTAAAATAATAATATTAATTACCGATCTTATATTTTCTTGCTTTTCCTTCTCTACTCCCCTACTTTGTACTCCCAGATATTATAATAAATAAATTATTTAATAGTAAAAATTTTATACTATTTTCTCTTCTTTT